>CAUYTI010037579.1:0-16121 GCA_963575145.1 Galago senegalensis | reverse complement strand
TATTATTCGCAGATACAATAGGTTTTAAACCAACAAAAGTCACCAAAGATAAAGATGGCCACTTTATATTTGTTAAGGGCAATACTCAGTATGATGAGATCTCAATTCTCAATATCTATGCACCCAACCAGAATGCACCTCAGTTTATAAAAGAGACTCTAACCGGCATGAGCAACTTGATCTCTCCCAGCTCCATCATAGTTGGAGATTTCAACACTCCCTTGGCAGCGTTGGATAGATCCTCCAAAAAAAAGCGGAGCAAAGAAATTTTAGATTTAAATTTAACTATTCAACTTTTGGACCTAACAGACATCTACACAACTTTTCATCCTAACAAAACTGAATACACATTTTTCTCATCAGTCCATGGAACATACTCCAAAATCGATCACATCTTAGGTCATAAGTCTAACCTCAGTAAATTTAAAAGAATAGAAATTATTCCATGCATCTTCTCGGACCATCATGGAATAAAAGTTGAACTCAGTAACAACAGGAATTCGCAGTCTCATACAAAAACATGGAAGCTAAATAACCTTATGCTGAATGATAGATGGGTCAAAGATGAGCTCAAGAAGGAAATTACCAAATTTATAGAACATAATGATAATGAAGATACGAGTTACCAGAACCTCTGGGATACCGCAAAGGCAGTCCTAAGAGGGAAATTTATAGCATTACAAGCCTTCTTCAAGAAAACAGAAAGTATCACAAGAATGTAGGTGGTTCTTGCAAGTAGAGAGAGCTGGGGGATGGTGGTAGGGGGATTTATGAGTGATTTTTAAAATCAGAATAAGTGAAGTGCTCACCTGTCCCTGGTGATGTACAGGATCTTGGAACTTCCAAGGGTTCTGTTGCATGTTCTCCCACTGAGTGTGTGAGTTAAAACTGGGTGGGGCTGGCTAAACTCATGCCTTGATGTCCTTGTAGCTCAACAGCAACGCCAGACTCCTGGGCTCAAGCAGTCCTCCTCCCTCTACCTCTCGAATAGCTGGGACTACAGGCACAAGTCACCATGCCGGCTAATTTTTCTATTTTTGGTAGTGACAGTCTTCCCGTTGGCTCAGGCTGGTCTTGAACCTCTGATCACAAGTGATCCTTCCTCCTCAGGCTCCAGAGTGCTAGGATTACAGGCATGAGCCATACACCAGGCCGAATTCAAAGATTTTTACCAGGTCCCTTCTTTAACCTCATTTTCTGTCTCTTTGCTAAATCCCTGCTCTGTTCCCGTTGCCCTCTCCTTTTCCTTTATCATTTACACTACTAAACGGGCTTTCACGTCAGCAGTTGTTCCTTCCATCAGGAATCCCCTTTTCAGAGACACACATGTGCTTCCCCGTCCACTTCATGCAGTGTCTGTTCAAATGTCAGCCTTCGGAGTGGGGTTCCCAGACCACCTTATCTAACTAAAGTGGCGACCTCGTTTCTTTCACAGCACTCTGTGTACTCTCACCTGCTTCATTTGTCTTCATTCCACGTATCAAAATCTTTCCCTATTATATATATTTGTTTGTTTGTGGCATCCAACAAATATGGAAGCCCCGCAGGGCAGGGGATTTGGCCTGCTGGCTGCCATATCTTTAGGTTCTCAGTAATTGTTTGCTGAGTGAATTAATGATCAAACCTGAGTTTGTTGAATGGAATTCATACCTGCTGTACAAGTCTTAAAGTAACCCAACCACCATTAGTTTTTGCTTGAAAACATTTTTTAGAAGGAGGTAAAGAAGATTTTAGATTCTTTGTGTAGGAGGCAGCGTGAGGTTTGTGGTTAGTTAGATTTGCATTCACATTCTATCCTCACCACCACCTAGCCGGGGATATTGAGTAATCTGGTAACATTTCAGAGTCTCAATTTCTTCATTTTTTTATTACATTTCAAATTATTAAGGGGTTACAAATGTTTTTGGTACATGGATAGCTTTTATACATTTCTTAATTTTTCAAAATGGGGATAATAAGAACTTAACTTCTTAGGGTTCTTTTGAAGAGCAGATGATGGAGCATATATGGGACCCCTAGTAAATGGGTGCTGCTCAGTTCCCATTCAGCAAGTTCTGTTGAATACCTGGCAGGTGCCAGGCATGTGCTTCAGGCATGCTGGGGGCCTGAGGGGATTGATGCTGGCCTGTGCCAGTGGTCCTGCTGTGTAAATATCCATTCTCTACCCTGCTCTTCATTCTCTAGGCAGCCCAGCACCTGGGCCACCCACCCCAGATATATCACCAATAGCACTTACAATGATATCATTAGTAAATAAAAATGCATCCATGTATTTTTTCCTTCATACAGGTGCTTCCTTTTTGAAGCTCTCATAGTCTCTGTTAATTATATTCATGTTGTTTCATTATTTTCACATGGATTTCATAAGGACCAGTCATTCCTGCAAAACCCTTCATTTTCTTAGAAAAGATAATATGGTATCTTTCTTTGTTCTTTCTTGCATCTGTTTCATTTTAAGTTCTCATACAGGAAAACAGAAATCTTACACTATGTAAGAAATATTCTGGAGATAAACTGGATTTTATTTTCATCCAAGTATTCTGGTATAATTAATGTACATTATTAGTAACTTCCAGACTCCAACAGAATTGGTGGTTAAATCTAAAGTGTACTTGTGACTCCAATATTGCATTAAAAATGGTTTTTATTTACTTATTTACTTTTAAGGCAAAGCCTCATTTTATCATTTTCAGTAGAGTGCTGTGGCATTATAGCTCACAGCAACCTCAAACTCTTGGGTTCAAGTGTTCCTCTTGCCTCAGCCTCCTGAGTAGCTGGGACTCTAGGTACCTGCCACAACACCTGGCTATTTTTTAGAGACGAGGTCTTGCTCTTGCTTCGGCTGGTCTCAAACTCCTGAACTTAGGCAATCCACCTGCCCTGGCCTCCCAGAGTGCTGGGATTGTAGGTGTGAGTCACTGCCTGGTACCTCTAATCCTTCTGAATGTGTTTTTCTCCAGCCTCAGGTAATGTTCTTGTATAGATGCACTGATCAGTACTCAGCTGACTCTTCTTGGGAGACCCTGTGTAGGTCTCTCGAGTTTTTGCTCAGTGCAAGTCTCACTTCTCAAGCGCTCTGTTCTAGGAGCTCTAGTTGCTATGGCCTCTTGTCTTAGCTCTTTTTCCTCAACTCATGGAGATGGCTGGGCTCTACTAAGGTTTCTATTCCTTGCACAGGGTCCTGGACACTCAAGGATGTAAGCTGGGGCAATTGAAGGGCTCACCTTGTTTCTAATTTCTCACAGAGGATTCCTGTTCCTTCATCTTGGAAGCAGAAGTTTTAGATATGAAGGGTTACAGATAAAGTAGTCCTTTTTTATATACACGGAAACCACTGGGATGATCAGTGAAAGTCAGCATCATATCAGCCAGTTATTTCATTTATTAGATGTTTCCTTTTCAGATTATTGCTTTTGTGTGCTTTGCCCCATTTGAAATCATGAGCGATTTAACCACTGGGGTATGTATTACTGTACACATTGTGGATCTTTATTTTCTTTAAAAAAAATATCTCAAACAGGTTTATAAAGTAATCGTCTTTATAAAATAGTTGTTTGTGAATTGACATTTCTCCAGTTAAATAGAACTATGTGTCATAGTAGCCTTTTAATGTTTTTCTTTATTTCCTTCAGAGATTGCAAAAAGGACATTTCAAGGAAAAGGCATCCTGGCAGGAGAAAGCAGAAGTTTTAAACCTCATTTGACCTTCATGAAGTTGTCCAAAGCACCATGGCTCCGTAGGAATGTGAGTGCACGTTCTGTTGGAGGCCTGTTTCACCAGACCTCCCAGCCTTAAACTGGGTTGGGGCTTCAGTGATACTTGTCCTGGCCGTCAATGCCCTGCCACTGTCGCTCCTGGGATTCCAAGTCTGGTTGGTTCCAACTCCCAAGGTGCTGAGGATGCTAGCAGTCCTCCATGGAGGCTGTTCCAGCTGTGCCCTCCTTTGCCCCCGTGCCTATTAGTTGCCTACTCTGGCCATCGTCAGTTTCTCCCCCTTCTCTGCTGCATCTGCCCCATTCCTCCAGCAGCTGAGGCAGGACCTCAGTTCACTTTGCTGCTTTCTTTGCCTGTAGTTATTTGCATCCTCTTCCCCTCAGAGCTTCCTCTGCTAGCCTGTATACACTGCTGCTACTCACTGCAACTGGCTTCGTCAAGGTGGGCAGAGCTTTTTACCCCCCTTCATGTAGCTCTTTCAAGGTTTCCAAAAAACCTCCTCGCTCTTAAGGCATTTGCCTCCCTGGAGGCCTAGGAGCAGGTGTGCTGGGGACTGGGGACCTCCCTTTCTGAGATAAGCTTCAAAGTACTTTTCCCTAAGGATGGTCAACAGTGACCAGCCAAGGGACAGGGCTTTGACTTCACCTATCTCAGAGTCAGGACACTCCTTCCTCCTTTGGATGTTGCAACCAACAGCTTTTAGCTTTCTGCTGAATTTGGGAGCATTTCTCCTAAAATCCTAAGGGTACCCTTCATTGTTTTTCCCATTTCAGCCTAGGGGTTTCCTCATGCAAATTAAGACATCTGATGGCCTGATCTGATAAACCAGACTTTTGGAGATGGGCACCCAAGGTTAATATCCACTCCCTGTTCTCCATGACCCTTTGCTGCAGTTCAGACTGATTTGCAGCTCTCTAAACGAAGGTCATGTTTATTAGTAAGTAGAACTTTTTTTCTAAATTCAGCACATTTTGAATTTAATGCCTGTGTCCTTGGAAAGCCTTTTTGGTCCTTTAAAACATAAATTTGGATGATTTATCATCCTATGGTTATGGTTTTCTACAAACTATTGTTAAAGAGCTCCTTGAAAAGCTATCTTGCATGGTTTTTTTTTGGTAATAATGCCACAGATTTACTAGTGTCTATATTAGGTACCATTTCAGAATATGTTAGGTAAAAATAATTGGTGTAAATGATTAGATTTTTAAAATCTGCAGTGATAACAGCTTATAAAACTTGCGGACTGACGGTTTCCTTCTTTGCTGGTTATCTTTCTTGTTTTGCTTGCAAATGGACAGTCCTCTTCCAAGTGGTTTCAAACTTAATCACAGAATGACAAATCAGTGGTGAAGGTAATATCCCCATTTCCAAATGTTTCTTTGTCTTTACAATATTAACTTTGAAATGAGAGCGCCCAAGAACATTTATTTAAAGAATGTCTGCTGGATCTATATTTCAACATTTCAGGCTAGATAGAAATGGTTTCTTGGCAGTTAATCTCACAGAGTCAACTCCATCACCCTTTAGCAAAGGGATAAGAGACTTAGAGAGGCTAAGTCGTGTCAGTGAGATGGTGGTGTGCTCAGTGACAGAGCCTGCTCGCTGCACCTGCGAGCTCATGGCATCTAATTCTAGTCTTTCCTCCCGCTGGCCAGCTCCATTTCACCCAGAGTCATTTCTGTGTGTGAGGAGCTTCCTGATCTAAATCATGTTAACTGAGCAAGTATCTATTGAGTGCCTCCTGGGTGTTGGGCATAGAGTAGTTGTCAAAATAGAAACAGTCATAAAAATCTATATAAAGTGTAAAAAAGATTGTATTTTGTTTAGACTATAATGCTTAATTGTTAAAAAATAAATTACATCTTCCAGAAAGCCACGTAATCTTTTTTTCCTTTAATTAGTGGAATGGCTATTCTGATCACTACTGTGATTGTTAGTGTTCCGAAAGCTTAAGGAAATAGGTCTTAAATTGTGGGATTCGTAAGTCAGCTGGGTGCTGGTTGAAGCTGCAGCTTTCCACCCTCTGCCCTTAGGGCCGCTGGTGGACGTGGGACCTGGGCCTCTGACGTTCACTAAGTGCCATTCGTGATTCTGATCCAAATGGTCTGCAGAGTGATACACTGAGACCTGTGGGCTTAAATAAATACTCAGCAGTTTCTTTAGGCAGCAAATCCACGGTAAAAGTTAAAACCAGTTGAAAAGGTAACATACATACAAGGGGATTTCATTTATTTACTTAATTCTAACTTGTGGTTTGGGATGTAGATTGTTTGAAAATATATAACTCCCCGGTCTCTTTCTTCTTAACTTTTTCATATTTCCAGCTATCTGTTTTCCTTTCTCAGCACTAAATTTTTTCTGCGTTTTTATTGTGGGTATAACTATTTTCAAGTGAGTGGCCATTAAGACAGTGATGGAATACATTGCTAACTTTCTATACTTAGATTGATAATGAAATTAAAGGAGGGGAGAAGGAAGGGGGGGAGAAAGAAGGGGGTGAGAGGTATAAAGTAAGTTTTTTTTTTTTTTTTTGAGACAGAGTCTATGTTGCCCTACGTAGAGTGCCATGGGGTCAAGCTCACAGTAACCTCCAACTCTTGGGCTCAAGTGAACTCTTGCCTCAGACTCCCAAGTAGCTGGGACTACAAGCGCCCGCCACAGTGCCCGGCTATTTTTTGGTTGTAGTTTTTGTCATTTGGCAGGCACAGGCTGGATTGGAACCCACCAGCCTTGGCGTATGTGGCCAGCACTCTAGCCTCTGAGCTTTAGGCACCGAGCCTATAAAGTAAGTTTTTTTCCCTATTCATTTCTTAGGAGATTGGACTCATTTCAAGTGATTTATTTTTTATTTTTAAAAATTGATTATAAAAATATGCCCACTGTAAAAAAATTCAAATATATGAATATAACCCAATAGAATAAAAGGTACAATTTCTCCCTCATCACCATCCTGCCACCTCTTCCCTCCCAATATAATTTTTGTCTCCATAGGGAACTGCTAGTAGTATATCCTTTTTTCTTTCTTTTTTTTTTTTTGGTGAGACTCTGTCTCACTTTGTCACCCTAGGTAGAGTGCCATGGCATCATAGCTCACAGCAACATCAAACTCTTGGCCTTGAGCCATCCTCTTGCCTCAGCCTCCCAAGTAACTAAGACTATAGGTATGTGTGGCTACGCCCAACTAGTTTTCTATTTTTTTTTATTTTTAAAAAGACTATTTTATTTATATTAATGTATGAAAAAAGTGGCTATACTATCATGTTTACAGACATACTGATATTGGAAACAGATTCAGTAACAAATCATTATTTAAATTTTATAAAGAACACACAAACATTAAAACACTGATTGGTTATAGAAAGCAGAACTGGGAGAAAACCATTAGCTATACTTTTCATTTTCATTAAAGAGCAGCACTCTTTGAGAATAATCAAATCAATTAGTAATATTCACCTATACTCCAAAATAATATATACAAAGGAAAGTTAGTGATTATACTGATTTTATTACTTTTACTAAGCCATTTCATTTTCCTCACAATGCAAAGAAATAAAACATAATCTGAAGAAAAATATGTCATTATTATTCACAAAAAAGAGTCTGCTTCATTCTGCAGGGGTGGGCATGCTGTACAGTAGGGAACAGTTAATGGCTCAAGTGGATCAATGCACCATTTTGATTCTGACCCACTGAATAGAATCTCAGCCAGATCTGGTGACTGTAACTCCATGGGAGCTGTGATCGACTGAACCATTTCTGTGGTATCCCCAGATCTCACTAAATAAGAAAAGAC
Organism: Galago senegalensis; assembly: GCA_963575145.1. Classification (NCBI taxonomy): domain Eukaryota; kingdom Metazoa; phylum Chordata; class Mammalia; order Primates; family Galagidae; genus Galago; species Galago senegalensis. The sequence continues at coordinate 8,613 of CAUYTI010037579.1, read as the reverse complement.
CCTATACAAGAAAATATAACACTCAATCTGTCCATAAATTATATCTTTAAGCTCTTTCTTTAGTATAAGGTGGAAAAGGGGCCCCTTTCTGGAGCACATGGATGAACGTATTACTATGATCTAAAGACTGTTGGATTGATATTATGTTGCTATAATGAACATAAGGTACACATTGAAACCACTGTCAGATTAAGAAACTTCCACAACTTGTCTCAATTCTTCAAATAGCGGAGCAAGTTCCTTTTCTAGGCTGACAATTAGTCCTGTATTGGCATTGCTGCTGGCTGTGAAACTTACCACCAGAGGTAACCGATTAAATTGAACCACCTGGTAGGTGTTATAGTAACAGATGATACTTTTATTTTTTGAAAGTCCAAGTTTGCTTCCTTGGTCTGTCGCAAGGGCAAAAGTAGATAAGAAACCAGGTCTCAAAGCATGTTCTGGAGCATTATCATTGGCTACCTTAATAACAGGTACTCCATCTCTATCAGACACAACAATAGCATGGAGTCCTTCAACACTTGGTAACGTTTTATACAGCAATCGCTTTAGGTCATCTGCCATGATGAACCCCTTTCTCCCACAGGATCAATCTTCACGCCTGGGTTTCTGGTCTGCCCGCTTCTCTCTGCTGTCACTTCAGGGACAGCTTTAAAGACAGGGTCCTCTGCAAGCTGCTGTCACATGACTAGTCACATGACCTAGTCGGAGCTCATTTTCTATTTTTAGTAGAGATGGGGGTCTCACTCTTGCTCAAGCTGGTCTTGAACTCCTGAGTTCAAGCAATCCATGACCTTGGCCTTCCAGAGTGCTAGGATTACAGGCATGAGCCATTGCACCTGGCCCACAGTAATATATCCTTCCAATTCTTTTCCCATGCATTGTAAATACAGACACACAGACACAGACACACACACACACACACACAGTTTCTTTAAAACAGAAAAAAAACACTATATATTATTTTGATTTATCATAATTTATCATAATTTAAGTATTCTTCCCTCAATGAATAATGAGGTTGGTTTCTGTTTCTTTGCTATCATAACAGTGCTGCAGTGAACATCCTTGTTCATGTTTCTTCGGATAGTATGCCAGTATTCAAAGAACCAATTCCTTGAAATAGAATTCTAAGGTCAAAAGGTTTTATATACTTTAACTTTTCAAGTTGCCTTACTAAAATTCAAGTTATTTGTATAGTTTCCTTAGAATGTAGTTGTTTGACATGGCTGGTCTGTTCCTGGTCTAGCGCCACGCCTTTTGGATTTATTTTTCTCATTGAATGACCTTGTGTTTCTGTGATTTAAACTTGGCAAAACCTGGTTGGTTGGAAGTATGTGCTAACACTTGGTGGCAGAAGATGACCAGTTTCAAATCAAACAGGCATCTTAATGCAGACCTAGATTACTCAAGAAATAAATGTGATATCCCAGTGGATAGACAAGTTGTTTTTAAGCATACGTTTTTATTTCTGGGCTTCTTAGATATCTTTCCTGCTTTCTGACTCTTTCAAGTGACTACGGTGTCACTTGAATTAACAAAGATATGGATCACTAATTGGCACTTCCTGTAGCAGCTTTTCATAGAGTCTAACAAGGAGAGTACTTTAGAATGAAAAAAAAGTGATCTTTGAAAATTGTCTCCTTTCCCTGAGACTGGTTTGTTTTGAATGCAGAGGTCGCTAATGCACATTGTGAGGGCTGAGAAGTCGTGTGAGACCACAGGATGGTGAGGACACTGAGGGGACGTGGGGAGAGGGTGCAAGGCGATCGTCAGTGGGAGTGGCAATGGAAGCAGCAGGGAGAGCATGTGGATGAAAATTGCTGTGATGGTATAATTATGGGGAAACCCCAGTTCCTGAATTGTTTGGTGATTGAATATACAGAACCAAAACTATAATTAAACATTTCTTTACTAGGTTGGCTGAATCCTTTCTCTGCATCCTTCCCCAGCAACAACCCCTGATTTCATCTTTCCTCAGCCGTTTCCGTTATTTACTCCTGTCTGTCTGTCTGCCTATCATCTATCTATCTATCAATCAATCATATATCAGGTAGCACTTTTTTCCCAGTATTTTATTAAGTGGGCCCAGTACAGTTTGGCTGCCACTCACTTTTGGGCAGGGGGAGTGTTCATGACAATGGGCTTTATAAACCATTTATTAACTCAAGAGCACGGTGACTGTTCCTTCTTAGAAGAGTCTGTAATAAATTTGAAGACCCATGAGTTTTCTTGTTTTAGCTCCCTTCTTGTCCACATCATCTCTCTTGACCTCCGTTTGCTCATGGTGAAAGGAAGAGGTTAGTCTTAATGACTCTTGACTTCTGTGCTATTCTCAAATGTCTGTAAGGTAAGTACTTGGACCAACCAGCCAAATTTGGCTTCATGTAGAGATTTTTGGGCTTCCCATAGAGTTTTGTTTTATTTTTTAAACTTCAAATTGGCTTTACTGCCCTTCTGGAAGGAGAAAGACAGAAAGGAGAAGGGTCTTTCATAGGAAGACCTGATAGAACAGGGGTGGCCATTTAGAACTGAATCTTTCCACCTGTCCTCTCGGAAACCCTATGGAGCAACAAGGACAATGCGACAGCTGTCACATGCTACATCTTTAGTGAAACTAGGAGATAGATAAATCCATAAATGCCAAATTAGGTGGAAAGGCTGATGGTAAGGGCCCTCCTGATCTGGGAATCAGGGCAGGCCAGCCTTCCTAACGGCATATGTTTTGAAGAGTACTCCTTCACTGTGGCAAAGGAGGAGGAAACCTTTGAGCAGAGAAACCTTGGGGGAGTACCCTGCCACTTCCTCTGCCCCATCCCTGGCAGAGGACACTTTGGATGCCTCCAGTATCCGTGAGCCTTTATTATTCCAGACAAAAGCTTAACAATGGTGCTCGTACAAGATACAGCAAATTATGTCAGTCACATATTTCTGAATCTCTCAAAGCCAAATGGCTTACTCACTCAAAGTTTCTAGATGTTTTTGAGATATTTTTCATATTATCAACTATATTTAACAGACCTTTTCCCCCTAGTTTTAATGGCTTTTAAAAACTGAAAATTCAGTGAAAGCTGATGTAAGGTGGAATCATAAGTGACTTTACTTATGTTTCTAATGCCATTTTTAAATTCAGGCTGTTGTATTATTCATTTTTATTTCTATATATTACCCAAAACCCTAAAATAAGTAAGTTTACAATACCTTGATCATTGGAAATTATATTTTTGGAGGTTAACCTGCTTTAATGTTCATTTGGAAGCTTTTAGCACTTTATATGACTTTAAAAATCAAGAAACATACGAGAAACAGTAGGAAAAAAGCTCTATTACTGTAAGGAGGGATTTCAGTAATTGACTAAAGTCAAGATTAGAAATGGTTCCTGATTGGCTGTGATTCTATTAAAGATTTTGAAAACTCTAGAAGGAATGGCAGGTTAACTTAATAATAAATCTTCAAAGTGGAGTAAAGATTAGCAGCAAATATTTTCATTAGCATTTTCTGAAATTTTTCTCTCAGAACATCTCTCAGGGTTTTATGTGAGATAGACGTCTGTGACCAGATTATTTTTAGCAATGATGGGTTAAATGAATCCCTTAATCTGATTCTTTGAGAACTTCTTAGGATCTCTGAAATGCAAATGTTTGTTGTGAATCCCGCAAATTTTCAACAAGAAAGACTCATTTTTTTGCTCCTGTTCATGGATCATGTGTGTCTTTGTGCCACGTTGTCTCTACTTGGGACCTTGGCTGGGCAGCCTCCATCTAGGACATGGCTGGACTTCTGGCAGAAGGAAAAGAGAGTTGGCAAACCATGTGCTGATTCCTAAAGCTTCTGCTAAGAAGAGACACGTATAATTCTCAATCGCACTGTTTTGGCTAAAGCCAGTCACTTTGTCCCGTTTTTTGTGTAGCAGAGCAGGATATGTAATCTGCTTGCAAGGAGGGGTATCCTGGGAAGGGCAGTGAATATTTTGCACATTTATTTCATCTCCATCAGCATTGTCTCCCAGCTAAATGCATTTGGCCGGCAAGTCCTTTTATGACAGAGCAGCTTGTAGCCCTACTGTTTAGTAGAATGTGGTTTAAGAAATGCTCATCTTGAAAATGATATTTTTTGCTTTAAACATCTACATTTCATGGGCATTTTTACTTCTCTGATGGCATTTGCATCTGCAGACAAAATTCTGATTTAAGTGTATAAGAAATAGATTTTGGAATTTGTATTAAAAGATGCAATAGCAGAATATTCGAGTTATTTAAAATTCTATGTGTTTGCCTTAACTGCATTAAATATAAATGATCTATCTCAACTGTTAACCAGTAGTGATGGGAGAATTATTTGCTAAACAAGTCATTTTTTAGACATTCTGAAATTCCCATCAGCTGGTAATTAATTTCATTTTCTTTGTCAAGGACAGATCTTGCAGGAAACTGATAAGCCTTCACAGTGGCTTGATTACAGGTGAAGTCCAAATAGAATGTAGAGTCAAGAAAACTTAAATTTTATCCCAAAATTGTGTTGATACAGAACTATATGGCCTGTTTAATAAGTGGCAGTTGCTAATTTCTGCCTCATCCAAATGGTCACATAAAAGCAAACTATTGATAGGTGAAATTATTTGCATGGCAGTAAGATTCTCTGTCACTGCAAAGATTGGCCAATCACACTGGCAAACCTGCTCTTGTTAATTATCTAACTGCATAACGAGGGAAGATAAAGTTGTTTTTTTCTTGAGAGACTTACTTAGATTTGAGTAAGTACTGAGGTTGCATTCCGAAATTAGAACTTTACCAGTAGTATAATGGAACTATACTACTGTTCCTATTAGGAGCTGGTTTATTTTGATTATTTATTAGAGTAAGATATTCTTTTGGGGAAGATTCCTTAAAAATAGAATAATACCATAGGTGAGGTCAAAAGCTGGTTTCCCAATGTGGTGGGCCAATCTTTCCAGCAACAGAGAATCTTATGGGTACATGTCAAATCTAAGAGTAGAGTATAAATGTCTTAACATAATAATTAAGTGAGGTGAAGATTGTGTTAACCAGTTTGATGTAAGCAGTCCAAATTGTATATAAAATCGGCACAGTGTACCACATAAATGCATTAGTGTATACAGTAAGGATTTAATAAAAATCATGATAATGATAATCAGGATAATGATAATTCTTTGAATTAGTAAATTGCTCAGTTTTTTTTTCTGAGTAATTGGTTATGCCAATTAATTAAAAAATAAATAAAAAAAAAAGACAAACACTCTTGACTTCTTCGCCAGGACCAGACTTTACGTCATTCGTTGTTGCAAACCTAGCAACACGTGCTCATGTCTCCTTAGGGACTACTCATCCTAAGAAATCCTACTGCAGACGTTCTGTCTCTAGATCCTACCTGACAGCAGTCTTTGTAACTGTTGGCCAAGTTTGTGGCTCCATCTTTAAGGGCTAGTTCCCCTGTATCTTCACACTACCCTCAGGCTGATGGCGGGAATATGAAACTACTTTTCCTTCCTTGGCTACCGCCTTCCCCACAGCTGAATTTCTTTACAATAATTTATTGCATAACAATAATTTTACTTTGGCCTTCAGCAATCCTGTGGATCTTTGTCACTTGTTAGCAGGGAGCACGTTCTGTGTGACTCCCTGCACCTTCAGTGACAGCCTCTCCCTACCCATTCCCATTCTGTCTTTCATGACTTGGCCCCCTTGGATCCCACCTTGCTCCTCGCTCTCCCTGACTCATCCTGACAATCAGAACATGGTAAACAGGGCACTTTGTGCTTCTGGATCTCCAGCTCAAATATCTCTGGAAATGAATGAAATGGAATTAAGTTGGGAGGGGAACAAGCTGAATGGATAGGGAATTCACGTCAAACATCCTTCTCATCACACATGCTCCTACTGGCAGGAGCCTAAAGTGTACAAAGTGGGGATGGATGGACATGGAGGGGATGGTATCACTTGGCTTGTCTCGCCTTCCCGGGGCCATGTGCATTATGATAGCAGAAGGGGAATGTACCAGTGTATATATATTTTTTTCATTCTGTCATCTTGCTTTTTTGATAGTCTTTTCTTTTCTGACCACATACACAGCTTATTTTATTAGTCTTGAAGTGCTTCTGGGAATTTTGAAAAGATGCTTAATTTTTAAAGTCTCTAAAAGAAAAGGCTGTGTGGAAATGACTGGCTGGTTTGATGCCTCTTTTAACCGTACTTTTAAAAAAAGCAATATATAATCTAATATTCATAGATATAGGCTGATTCTGAGTACATTAGAAAAAATATGTAATCCCTGTAATTCTATATGGATGCTTCTCAATTTATGGTGGGGTTACATTCTGATAAACTCATCATAAGTTGAAAATATCCTGTGTGGAAAATGCATTTAATACACCTAACTTACTGGATATTATAGTCTAGCCTTCCTGAAATGTGCTCAGAAACACTTCTGTTAGCCTTTAGTTGGGCAAAATTATCCAACACACCTAATGCCTAATTTATAATAAAATGTTTAAAATCTCACTTAGTTTATTGAGCATTGCATTGAAAATACAATGTATTTGTATTGAAAATACAAAACAGAATGGTTGCATTTGTACTCGAAGTACAATTTCTACTGAATTATTCCACTTTCACACCATTGTAAAGTTGCACAATCAGCAGTTAGGGATTGTCTGTATTTTAAGGTGACTAAGGGGGAAATTTTACAATTAAATATTTGATTAAATTTAAAATGTGGAAAAAAGAAAGATTCCAATTACATGCGATGTATAAAATTACTTCACATAGCAGTGTGTGTCCCATTTAAAAAGAAAGGCTTTGGCTACAATTCCTTGCTCTCCCTAGAGAAAAATATTCCTTTTTAAATTGGCTTAAGGGCCACACATGATTCCTGGGTCATTATGTTTTAATGACTCTTCTGTGTCTAACTATTGCTTTTTTCGTACTGGGCCTGCTTTTATCTATTGCGATATCCAAAAACCTTTACCAACCAAAAAAGGTGAAAAGGCTTGTATCATCGAGTACTTTTCTTTTTTGTTTCATTTCCTAATTTATAGGTCAACCAGTGTCAATCTTAGTACCATGATTTCTTTCCCATTCTTCCCCATTCCTTTGACCAGTTCTTCTAACATTCAGTTGTTGGAGCCCTTTCCTTCTATCCTGGGTAGATATAAGAATATGAGTTAGGTGAGAATAGTGTTGGCAGGGTGAGAGGGAGGGAAGGAAGAAGGAAGAATGCTGTTAAGTAGAGAATCAGGGAAATTGATTAGTTTATACCCAAGTGGAAAAAGAAGATAGTTCCAGGTCCATAGGAGCAGGATGAGCTGGACACCCCAGAGCTGGGAAGATGCGCCCAGGGGTGTCCAACTTTTTTTCCCCCCCTGCCATACATTGGAAGAAGAATAATTGTTTGGGGCCAGACATTAAAAACACACATGCTAATGAGCAAAAATAAGGTCTGTGTATAATTTTTGTGATATCCAATACCACAGATCAACAAAACAGTCCTCAAATATTCTGCCTGCAGAATATAGATGGCATAACCATCTGAGGTGAATAGGTACATACTTGTGACCTGTGAGCTATATATAAAAGCAGAACACATCCTACCACAATATATGTAGCCAGAGTTATTGGATAAGTTAAAATTTTCAGGATTTTTCTTTGAACTTATGTATGGATGATTTTTTGAAGAACAGCCTCACCTGTTTCCTTGCTGAGGTTCTGAGAATTTTTTATACCAATGGCTTGCTGGAATTAGTTACTAATGTTGGAAAATATTGATTAGAAGGAAAATCTATTTCATTCAAAGAGGAAAACATTAAATTATAAATGTATAGACCATACGTGGTAAGAAATTTGGGGTGGGGGATTTTTATGTTTTATCTTTAGCATGTAGAAATAAATGGTTAAATTGGCTAGTTCAGGGAACATGTGCCCCAGAACAAAACACTGGGAAAACAGATGTGATGGGAGGAGAGGGCTGTATCTTGTTTACATTTGAGTAACCAGAGTCTGCGAAGCCAAGAACACAGCTGGAGTTTGAGGATGGGGAGCTAAGAGCTCAGCGTGAGATTGGGCTGCATGAGAACTGCCTCCCTGTGGAGCTCCTTCTTTGTTTCGTTATAAGGAGAAAAGGCACATGCAAACACAACAACCAGTTACAGGGCCAAGCAGCATATGGTCCCACATGCTATACCAGGAAGGAATGGAAAAGGAGGCACTGAGGTTGGCTGAGTAGACAAAGCGTGAGCTAATGTGGAAACAGACTGCACTGTATGTAACTAAAGGTGTTGCATACTTAATGTATTAAATCAGCAACCTTGAGGACTTCTTGGGTACCAGTGGCCTGTCACTTCTGTGGTTAACGCAGCCTCAGTCTGTATACGTGAACCAAGTGTTTGTGGACTGAAGCCATGTTTCTTCTTCTCTGCTATTTATTGTTTTATTTATTTATTTTGAGACAGAGCCTCAAGCTGTCCCCCTGGGTAGAGTGCTGTGGCATCACAGCTCACAGCAACCTCCAACTCCTGGGCTCAACTGAGTCTCCTGCCTCCACCTCCTAAGTAGCTGGGACCACAGGCACCTGCCACAACGCCCGGCTATTTTTGGTTGC
>CAUYTI010037577.1:0-13114 GCA_963575145.1 Galago senegalensis | reverse complement strand
GCCTGTGGTCCCAGCTACTTGGGAGGTGGAGGCAGGAGACTCGCTTGAGCCCAGGAGTTGGAGGTTGCTGTGAGCTGTAATGCCATGGCACTCTACCCAGGGGGACAGCTTGAGGCTCTGTCTCAAAAAAAAAAAAAAATTCTTATATCTATCAACTTATGGCATCTGCCATAGTAACTCCATCTGGGAAGAGGCTGACCCATTCCAACCTCACATTCTGCAAGACTCACCTAGCATTAAATAATGCTAGATACTACGGTTGCTTAGGGTCTACAAGATGAGTCAGCAGGTAAAGCCATTTATGAGAAGCACTTTCATTACACTTCAAACTACAGAGAATCAAACTAGAGACAGCTACCACTGTTTACACTGCTGAACATGCTGTGGGGTTTCACAAGCCTATAAAATCGCCTTTTGTCAGCAAGCCCCATTTTTCTTAGTTAAGGGTTAAGAAGCATCAGACTTAGCAGTTCCTGAAGCAAGGTGAACAATCCCTTTTCTCCAAACAGAATCTAAGTGCTTATGCATCAAAATTAAAGTTACTGTTTTAATGGAATTTGTCCATTTCTGAAGATGTCGGAACTGCAAAGTGGGTAAGAGAACATGCAGAAACCATTTTTGTAACTAGAAATAGGAATGTGCCTTGGGTTGCAATAACCTTGTCTCTGCATAGACAACTAACATTATACATGCTCAGACACAGGAAAAAGTGCTTCCAATAACGAATGTCAAAGGAATAAAGAAAAAAATTCACACAATGCTATTAATTATTTAAAGCACAGTGAAAATAACTGAAAACATGAGGATAAAATATTAATTACTAATCTTTTTTTGTGAAAGGCAAAGTAATCATGGAATTACTTGTCTGGTTTTGAGTATTTAACTCAGTTTCACTTCTCAGAGTCAAATGTAATTTATCTTTAATGATCCCTCTGCCATAGGAAGCTTCCACTCCAAATACATTTTTCAAAATTTTGATTTCCAATGAAGAATTAAGACTGAAAAACTGCCTTCTTGCCTCATCTCCAATAGTTTAATCTAGGCATTACACCCTGAGCACAAAACTAGGTAATTTCCTATTTCATTGAAAGGAAACTAAATTAACTTAATATTTCAAATTCCTAGATGAAATAACAAAGAAATATAGATGTAAGTTATGTTTATATACCTGTACATCTATATATACTCATATATTCCCTTAGTACAGCATTTCTCAACCTGTGGGTCATGACCCCTTTGTAACAATGAAAATACATCCTGCATATCAGATATTTACATTATGATTCATAACAGTAGCAAAATTACAGTTATGGTAGCAACAAAAATAATTTTATAGTTGGGGATCACCACAACATGAGGCACTGCATTAAATGGTTGCAGCATTAGGAAGGTTGAGAACCACTGCCTTATACAATGACAAAAGTTGCCTTAACTTTTGAAGAGCAAGTATTTTAACATTAAGTGTACCAATATATAACAAGACTTTATCCTTCAATTTTACTCACTTATAAACTACTGACTACAAACCTACAACTAATCGTGCACTAAATGCAAACAAAGGCTGAAAACTTAAATTGTACAAGTAAACAATAAATACAGGTTGGATCATAATCATGGAAACTGACTTAGGTACAAATTTTCTTGAAGCTAGAAATAAAAGTATCTAAACATATTTCATAAATTTTGAAAACTGCAGGTTTTGAAAGGTACAATGAAAAGTTATCCTTAGAAAAGTATATACAACCCACTTAAAAGTTCCAAGTAGACCATCCTGTTGTGCAAGAGCCAAGACCCCATCTCTCATTAAAAATAGAAAAAAATGAGCCAGGCATTGGCCCGCCTACAGTCCCCACGATTCAGGAGGCTAAGGCAGAGGGTTCACTTGAGGCCAGAAGTTTGAGGTTGCAGTGAGCTAAGATGATGCCACTGCATTCTACCCAGAATTTGTCTCAAAAAAAAATAGGGTCTTGAGTAAAAATTCTAATTCACACATCAGTCTGGGATTTGAATCTCTCACTACAAATATATAATACAACCCTCTCACCTAATGAGCTTCCATAAGGATATTTATAAAACACAAACTAGCCATGTCATTCCCGAGCCCAGTTTTGTTTTGTTTTGTTTTGGAGACAAAGTCTCAAGCTGTCACCCCGGGTAGAGTGCCATGGCGTCAGCTCACAGCAACCTCAAAATCTTGGGCTTAAGCGATTCTCTTGCCTCAGCCTCCCAAGTAGCTGGGACTACAGGTGCATGTCACAACGTCCAGCTTTTTTTTGGTTGTAGTTGTCATTGTTGTTTGGCAGGCCCAGGCTGTATACGAACCTGCCAGCTCTGGTCTACGTGGCTGGCCCCCTAGCTGCTGAGCTACAGGTGCCAAGCCCAGCCCACAGTTTAGATGGCTCCCCTGTCATCTGGATGAGCTCCAAGCTCCTCAGTATGGCTTTCAAGTCCCTTCCTGTGGCCTCTGATTATCTGTCAACTTTAGTTCAAACCCTTGCTCTAGCAATAATGAACAGGTCATTTTTCACTGTCCTGTGTCTATGTGCTGATTCCTAGCTGGAATACTCCTTATCCCACTGCTATCTTCAAATGTCTCATTTATCCTTTAAGATTCATTCTAGAGGTGGCCCCTCTTCTCTAAGAAGCTTCTGAAGTCACTCATTCCTCCCAATCATGTTCCATTAACCCCTTCAAGTGATTCTCCACAGAGTTCCCAGAGGCTCTGTCCTTAATTCCTATTTACTTACATTTTTACCTATCTACCTCCTGAACTAGGACTATAAATTGGGGGGGGCGGGGGAGGGGGGAAAGCCTATGTCTTAGTTCTAAATCCTCCGTGTTTGCCTGCACATACTGTGAGTGCTCAGTGAACATGTTAAATGATTAAGCCAGACTACATAAACAAGAATGCAGATTTCCCTTTAGAACCTATGAGAAAGTATCCAATTCCAATTCTGCTTTTTTCTACATTAACATGCAAAAGCTTGCCAAATCACCAGCTCCCAGTTAGTACAAACACTGGACTAACAAAACAGTTCCCAACTTGTGAGCCAGACTACTTCAGCCCACAAATACATCATACACAAGCTATCTTCAACATCAATCCACAAAAATGAGGCAAAGACCAGCTAACTAAAACAGTTCCTTTTCTTCTTCATAGAACTTATCAATTAAGGGTGCAAACACTAAGTTTATAACGCTATGCTTAATGCCTAATTAGCATATAAAGATATTTTATTGAAAAATGTGAATTTGAATAATTTCATAGTAACTACTGCATAGAACCCAAAGAGCAGCCTATGAGTAACCAAGGGAAACAGTGACTTAAATATTTTTAAAACTTTTTAATTATAAAATATGTCATTACAGAAAATAAGCAGAGGTATAGACTTATATCCAAACCAAAGCCTTTTAAGGACTAATTTTAGACTAGTAATGAAACACAAGAAAGAATTCCTTAAATATAGCAACAATTATTTAGGTAGAATTCAGTTTTTTGTCAAAAACTACCTGTCAAGTACTCCATGTCACTTCCTCCAGCTACATAAACAAAGCTCAGTGGGAACCTATTCCAGAAAGTTTAAAGTTTGTGTTTTCTTGGTCCTCCAAGTTCCTCTCAGCAGCTTCTTCCTCTTTTCTACTGCTTCCTTGTCCTCCTCAAATAACCAGACACTACAGAGACTACTAAGAATTATCGCTTTTCTCTTTACTCGCTCCATTATGCTTGTATTATCACAGATTTGCTTTTCCAACTCTTTCTGCTCATCTGACTTCTACCTCCCTATCTCCAAACATCTTCTGTTGTCTCCATTTGTTAAATGAGTGAAATGTCCTCATTCATTTCAAATCCAACATGCCCTAAACTGAAGTTGTCTGCCCCATACCACAAAACAATGTACATGTATGTAAAACAACTAACTTACACCTCTTTCTTACTCCATGACAGACGCATCATTTTTCAGTCTTAAAACCGGGGAGCCAGGCAGCACTCATAGCCCAGTGGATAGGGCACCAGCCACATATACTGAGGCTGGTGGGTGCGAACCCAGCCCAGGCCAGCCAAACAACAATGGCAATAAAAAAAATTAGCCAGACACTGGAGCGGGTACCTGTAGTCCCAGCTACTTGGGAGGCTGAGGCAGGACAATCACTTGAACCCAAGAATTTGAGGTTGCTGTGAGCTGTGACACCATGATACTCTTACCCAGGGTGACAGCTTGAGACCCTGTCTCAAAAAAAAAAAAAAAAAACAACTGGGAGCCAGTTATAACTCTTTTCTCTAATGAAAGATATTTAAATTTCTCTCTTACTTCCTTTATGACATAGCTTCCATGATTATTTCCTTCCTTTCCCTCTAGACTGGATGTGCATCAGCAAAACCTTGGAAAACCTTCAATGTTGTCTATTGTCTATCTGAATCCATCCAGCATATCTTCATCATCCTCTAATGACTAGATCTTAGGTCTTCAAAAACCACCACTTGCTGCACGATAAAAGATTATACAGCTAAATATCCAAAAGTTCTCCAAAACCATTACACGTGCTTACACAGTCACTGCTTTCCTGAAATTTTAGCCAAGTGGGTCTTTTGACTACCCTAAACCTCCAAAGAACCATTTCCTAGATGCTGACCACAATTTTGCTCATACTATGTCCCATAACTGTAGATGTCCTTCCACTTAAATTCAAGTCTGCCCAATCCTACTTCCTAATTCTCTAGTCCTCAATTTCAAGGCTATTATCTCCTACCTCCACTTAGAGAGCACCTTAAGGCAGGGTGAGGTGGGGGAGGCCAAGACGGGTGGATTGCTAGAGGTCAGGAGTTTGAGACCAGCCTGAGCAAGATTTAGACCTCGTCTCTAAAAAACAGCCAGGAAGGCTCAGAACGCCTGTGGCTCAAGTGGCTAAGGTGCCAGCCACATACACCTAAGGTGGCAGGTTCAAATCCATCTCAGGCCCATCAAAAAATAACAACAAAAAAAAATAGCCAGGCGTTGTGGCGGGCACCTTTAGTCCCAGCTACTTGGGAGGCTGAGGCAAGAGAGTTGCCTAAGTCCAGGAGTTGGAGGTTGCTGTGAGCTGTGATGCCACAGCACTCTACCCAGGGGGATAGCTTGAGGCTCTGTCTCAAAAAAAAAAAAAAAAAAAAAAAAAAACAGCCAGGCAGTGTGGTGGGCACCTGTATTCCCAGCTACTTGAGAGGCTAAGGCAAGATGATTGCTTGTGCCCAGGAGTTTGAGGTCGCTGTGAGCTATACAGTACTCTACCAAGGGCAACAAAGTAAGACTCTGTCTTGGCTCAGCACCTGTGGCTCAAGTGGCTAAGGCGCCAGCCACAGACACCTAAGGTGGTGGGTTCGAATGCAGCCCAGGCCACCAAAACAACAATGTTGGCTGCAACCAAAAAATAGCTGGGCGTTGTGGTGGACACCTGTGGTCCCAGCTACTTGGGAGGCTGAGGCAGGAGACTTGCTTGAGCCCAGGAGTGGAGGTTGCTATGAGCTATGATGCCACAGCACTCTACCCAGGGGGATAGCTTGAGGCTCTGTCTCAAAAAAAAAAAAAAAGAGAGAGACTCTGTCTCAAAAAAATAAACATTTGCTTTTTTTTTTTTTTTTTTTTTTGGTTGCAGCGTCATTGTTGTTTGGCGGGCCCCGGCTGGGGATTCGAACCCACCACCTTAGGTGTACGTGGCTGGCGCCTTAGCCAGTTGAGCTACAGGCGCCGAGCCAACATTTGCTTTAATAATTATTAAATTATAACTGTGAATCAGACCCTATGGTTAGCTTAATCTGAGTTACCAAAACAATGACCAATATTTCCCTCTGTTTTTATGTCTCTTAGTCTTTCTCAAGATCCCAGTAGTTCATTCCTTCTCCCTTGAACATCCTAAATTTACCATTACCAGATGCCCTTTTCCATTCAGTTGAACTTTCAGTTTAGCAGCAGCTAAGCAACTTCATAAATATTACTCATTAGCAGCACCACACAAACAACTCAGTAAGGTAAGGTTTCATGATTGTGGTAACACAGCTGTGTTCATGCTGACACGTGGCAGTGTCTTGCTGAGTGGTGTTCACTGTTGTTGTCTGTTTTTGTGTGCCATCAATGGAATGTCAGAGCTTGAATTAGAGCAATGAACAAACATTCTTAAATTTCTTCTTGAACTTGCCAAGAGTGGAAGTGAAATCAGGGATATGCTAGTCCAAGTTTATAGGTATAATGCCATGAAGCAAACAGCAATGTACGAAAGGATTAAACATTTTCCTGAGAGGAGAGAAACTCTCCCTGATGAAGAGAGGTCAGGGCGGGCAATAATGAGCAGAACTGATGTAAACATTGCAAAACTTCATCAAATTGTCCATCAAAATAATCAGCTGATTGTGAGAAGCACAGCAAACCAAGAAAACATCAATAAATAAGAAAAATCTTAACTGAAAATCCTGGCACAAGATAGGTGTGGCTACTGTGTCACAACAATGTACCAGCTGACACAGCACTGTCTGTGAGGGAGTTTTTACCCTGTAAGCAAATAACTGTATTGGAACACCCTTCCTACTGACCTGATCTGGCTACCAATGACTTTTCTTTCCCTAAAGATAAATAAAATACTGAAAGACATTTTGATGCTGCTGAGGAATGAAGGGTAATACAATGACAGCTCTAATGGTTATTCCAGAAAAAGAGTTCCAAAATTGCTTTGAAGGGTGGACTAAGCACTGATGTCAGTACATAGCATCCTAAGGGGAATACTTCAAAGGTAACTGTAGTGATATTCAGCAGTGAGGTAGGTACCACTTTTTCTAGCATGAGATCCCGAACTTAATTATGAGACTGTATACATAACATTTCAAAGTTTAGAAAGTATTTTCTCTTTCATTATTCCACTTAATCATTATTACAACTGTTTGGAAAAGTGGGAAACACTACTTCCCCCAATTCAGAGATAAGGAAACAAGAACTCAAGGTGGTTATAGGAGTTTCTGCATCATCACATAACCTTTTCTGAGTCAATTCATACCCACATTTCAGATTATCTTTCCATTATCTTATACCTATAAGTAAACTGAAATATTTTTAGTGTATAATGGGTGGGATACAGTGACCCACTCTGGGAGGCAGAGGCTGGAGGAGTGCCTACGGTCAGGAGTTTGAGACCAGCCTGAGCAAGATCAAGACCCCTTTTCTACTAAAAAGAGAAAAATAAGCCAGGCATTGTGGCTGATACCTGTACTTCCAGTTACTCCAGAGGCAGAGGAAAGAGGATCCCTTGAACCCAAGAGTTTAAGGTTGCTTTGAGCTAGGCTGACAACAGGTCACTCTAGTCTGGGGCAATAGAGTAAGACTTTATCTCAAAAAAATAATAGCTACTGGCTCAGTGCCCGTAGCACAGTGGTTAGTGCGCCAGGTATACACCAAGCCTGATGAGTTTGAACCTGGCCAGGGCCTGCTAAACAACAATGACAACTACAACAAAAAAATAGCTGGGCATTGTAGCAGGCACCGGTAGTCCTAGCTACTTGGGAGGCTGAGGCAAGAGAATCACTTCAGCCCAAAAGTTTGAAGTTGCTATGAGCTGTGATGTGACAGCACTTTACCAAGGGGCAATATAATGAGACTCTCTCAAAAAAATAATAACTACTAATATCAGTTACTTACTTGAATTATTCAACTGTACAAACCAGTAAAAAAAGTTATTAAGGAAATGAAAGTTATCTAATGATTTAATGTTTCCATAATACACTTTTTATTTTAAAAGTAACTACATAATTAAATAAGAGTTCAATTCCTCTCTTAGCATTCCACTTCTGAAGTGTGCTTTTAAAGAGTTATGATAAAGACAATGACTGCACTTAATAAGAGGCAGTCCAGAGAGTGACTAAGCTACCTTCAAAGTCATAAAATTCTATGATAAAGTGAAGGGCAACCCAGAACTCATTGTAAAAATTAAACTAATTTAGGCTATACCTCCTCTCCATCAATCAGGAACTTCAAATATACTCTCTTCAAACCAACCAGATCGATCTTTTTTAAAATTGCAATAAACATACCTAACTTTATGGAATAAAGAATGAATACCTGGGGAAAAAACTGTTTTAAAACTTTCAAATAACTTCCAAGTAAAAATTTTAGATTTATTCTTAAGAAAAATGTTGGCTTAGTGCCTGTGGCTCAAGTGGCTAAGGTGCCAGCCACATACACCTAAGGTGGCAGGTTAGAATCCAGCCAGGTCCTGCCAAACAAGAATGATGGCTGCAATCAAAAAACAGCCAGGTAGGCGCCTGTAGTCCCAGCTACTTGGGAGGCAGAGGCAGGAGACTCGCTTGAGCCCAGGAGTTGGAGGTTGCTGTGAGCTGTGATGCCACAGCACTCTACCCAGGGGAATAGCTTGAGGCTCTGCCTCAAAAAAAAAAAAAATGTTTTTAGGCCTAAATGCCCAAAATATGATACTTACCTAAAATAGAAACCTTCTAAAAATTTAGCAATGAAGAAAAAGCTTAATTTTCTGATCACATATTAGTACTATGGCTCCATTCACAGCTGTTACACTGAAACAGCACTACTTTAAAAAAAAAAAAAAAAAAAACCTTGAAGGAAATGATGAAACAAAGCAAGAACTCTTCTTCTATCCTTTTAAGTGTGAAAATAGTTTGTTTTTATATTTTGGAGAGTCTCACTCTGTTGCCCAGGCTAGAGTGCCATGGCCTCAGACTAGCTCAGAGCAACCTCAAACTCCAGGATCAAGCCATCCTCCTGCCTCAGCCTCCAGGCACCCACCAGGACACCACCCTAATTTTGCTATTTTTAGTAGCAACTGTGTCTGGCTCTTGCTCAGGGTAGTCTCAAATGCCTGAGCTCAAGGGATTATCCCACCTCAGCCTTCCAGAGTGCTAGGATTATAGATGTGATCCACCACATCTGGCTGGAAAATGTTTTATATTTTGCTTTGTCCTTCCACATCTCCCACATAAAAATTTTTTTTAAACCTCTGTTTCTGAGCAGCGCCTGTGGCTCAGGGAGGAGGACACCAGGCCCATATACCAGAGGTGGTGGGTTCAAAACCAGCCCCAGCCAAAAACTGCAAAAAATAATAATAAATTAAATTAGACTGGAAAAAGATTATCACTTTAAAAAAAAAAAACCTTCTGTTTTCTAAATATATTTTATTCTCTCTCTTTACTGGGTCTTTAATAGCTTTATAATCCATAGTAAATAGTTCAGGGAACTTCACTCACTTTACCATTTTGATATCATTTTTAAGTTCCTAAGTAAGGTGAGTAACTTGGGCAATTAATTTCCCAAGTATAATTTTCTGTTTCAGAGGTTCCTCTGGATAAAAATCACCTAGAAGAGAAACTAACCAGGCTGATTCACTTCAAAAAACACTTAGTTCTTTCCCAAAGTGATAATTAGTAAGCAAATAGTGCTAAACTGGTGTCATTATTTCTGCCAAACTTTAAGAACTATATTATATCATGCTTTTAAACTTATTTTCAAAAATGCAACCCAAAGGGAAGACTCAAAAGAACAAAACAAACTATTTCACACACTCAGAATTTTAAAGAACACAACTAGTTCAACTTCCCATTTAATGGCCAAATCTTGACAAGATGCTTACAGCAAGTAATGAAAAGAATTCATGTATCTAGTAGGGGGGAAATTATTAAACAAACTGGATTAATAAAACAAACTATTAAGTAGCTATTTACAACAACTACCCAGACTTTTCTTTTTTTTTTTTTTTTTTTGAGACAAAGTCTCAGTCACCCCTGGTAGAGTGCAATGGGATCATAGCTCACAGCAACCTCAAACTCCTGGGCTAAAGTAATTCTCTTGCCTCAGCCTCCAGAGTAGCTGGGACTACTGGTGCCCATCACAATGTCCAGCTATTTTTAGAGACAGGGTCTCGCTCTGGCTCAGGCTGGTCTCAAACCTATGAGCTCAGGCAACCCACCTGCCTCAGCCTCCCAAGTACTGGGATTACAGATGTTGAGTCATGGCACCCGGCCAAGATTTATTTTTTTTTAAGTTGGTCAACACTTTTAGAGACAGAGTCTCACTTTGTCGCCCCTGTAGAGTGTGGTGGTGTCACAGTTCACAGCAACCTCCAGCTCTTGGGCTTAGGTGATTCTCTTGCCTCAGCCTCCCAAGTAGCTGAGACTACCAGTGCCCACCACAACACCCGGCTATTTTTTTGTTGCAGTTTAGTTGCGGCCAGGTTTGAACCTGCCACCCTCTGTATGTGGGGCCAGCGCCCTACTCACTGAGCCACAGGCACCACCACCATTTCATTCTTTAAAATGCAATGAGCATTACTGAAAGTATAGCTTTGAATTAAAAAAAAAGAAGGAAAGCCAAAATAATGACCTATAGTATGCTACCCTCAAGAAAGTGGATATAGGCCTGGCGTGGTGGCTCATGCCTGCAGTCCTAGCACCATGGGAGGCCAAGGCAGGTGGACTGCCTGAGCTCAAAGATACGAGACCTTCCTGAGCCAGAGTGAGACCCATCTCTACCAAAAAAAGCCAGGCGGGCATTGTGGTAGGCACCTGTAGTCCCAGCTACTTGGGAGGGCAAGAGAATCGTTAAAGGAAGAAAAGAAAAAAAAATTTTTTTCAAAAACTTAAAACTAAGATGAGTGAAAGCCAGTTGAAATTGAAAGCAAAATTTAAAAAAAAGAAAGAAAGGGGATAAAAGAAAATGTACAGGTACTTATTTGTAGAAGGAAAAACAAAGAAGAAAAACTACAGGTAAGACAACCCAAAAGTTAAAGAGATTGGCTTAGCCTACAGGTACAGGAAGAAAAGTAAGAATTGGAACTATGTAACAGGGATGGGAGTTAACACTTCTCTGTGTATATCTTTTTCTGTATAACTCTGACTCTTGGAACCATGGTAATATTTCATACATTTAATAAAAACCAAAAAACAGGTTTATAAGTTCTGAAACTATTTTATATGTATACTACGATTAAAAACATACATTATATATAATGAGAACAAGATTTCATTTGAAGAAAGAAGTTAACAAATATAGAAAAAGAAAGTTAAACAGATGAAAAGTTATTGCGGAACTATTATAGCTATTAGTATAAACTCAAGGCTTCATAGAGACACAGAAATATAGATATGTATATCCATGTGAGTTAATATGCAGACATATTCCCTAGCTGTCTGATAAGAGGACCTAGAGGCAATGACACTTCAGTGACAATACATATACCTAAGGCCAAGATCTTGGTCTCTGAGACCATTCTCCAAGAAAAAGAACCAGGCTTTCTTAGAGAAGTTGCTGATCCCAGGACTGGGACGGGGGAAACAACATAAGCCTAGAACATCGAGGTGTCAGAGTAAAAAAAGAATTTCAAAAAAAAGAACATAGGAGTCAATGTGCAGAAGGAACTCCTAACGGTCAAAGCCAGAACAATTTGAGTAACACTGACAGACAGTTCTAGATTTTAGTCAATAAAACTTAAAATACAGGCCAGGTGCAGTGCCTCATGCCTGTAATCCTAGCACTCTAGGAAGCCAATGCCAGAGGATCCCTTGAGCTCAGGAGTATGAGCCTAGCCTGAGCAAGAGTGAGACCCTGGCTCGGCGCCTGGGGCTCAAGTGGCTAAGGTGCCAGCCACATACACCTAAGGTGGCGGGTTCAAATCCAGCCCAGGCCGCCAAACAACAATGATGGCTGCAACCGAAAAAAAAAAAAAATAGCCAGGCGTTGTCGCGGGCGCCTGTGGTCCCAGCTACTTGGGAGGCAGAGGCAAGAGACTCGCTTGAGCCCTGGAGTTGGAGGTTGCTGTGAGCTGTAATGCCATAGCACTCTACCCAGGGGGACAGCTTGAGGCTCTGTCTCAAAAAAAAAAAAAAAAAAAAAAGCGCAAGAATCCAATACAATGGGTTAGGCATTACCACCAAACTTTTGTGAATTTACAAACTAAAGAGGGAAATAACAAGACCCAAAGCACAGGTAACAACATGAAAAACACTGAAAAGTCATTCCTCTCTTCTGAAGTAGGATCATAAACAGGAACTAACCAATGAGCACACACGTGCGCAGAGGGAAGGAACACTTTGTGGAAATCAACCTAATGGATGCCAGGAACACTATTTGGGTGATGGGTGCACCTATAACAAGGACTCAAGCATTAGAAAAATGATACTTATAACCTAAAACACCTGTACCCTTCTTAACATTGTGAAATTAAGAAAATAGGACCAAGCATCCATGCACTTTCAAAATCGCAAAATTGGTTGAATGCTCAAGGAGATCAGGTACATGAAAACATCACAGACTCTATGATTTTAGTTGGATTTAAGTCCCAGCACTATTGAGTCATATGTTCAGCATCAAGATCAGCACCTAACACCAAAAAATGTACTCTAGGAATTAGATAGAAAGGACATATCTCTAAAAAAGTACCCTGTGTTATTTTATAATGATGTCCACTGATGAGATCATAGTTATGAGCTAGTCATTCTCCACTGAATAGCAACTAGACTCTTCCCTCAATAGTCCATTATACATCCATTTTTGTTTTCTGTGGACATAAACTCAGGGTAACTGCTTGGTCCCCAATTGTCTAGGTAAATCCTCATCCTAGATTAGGTTGGTTGAACAAATTTGCCTGAAGAAAACCTTTTGATTCCTGAATGTACCAACCCTCTCCCTGCATACAGGATCGGGACAATTTCTGGATAGTTGCTTGGGGATAACAAAGCTTCAGTGAGTGGTATCCAGATCCATGCTGAGACACGGATCCTCCATCAGCCTCCTGAAGCCCAGGGCACTGAACTAGTTTCCAAGTCTTGGCTACATAAGAAAGGGGAATCACACCACGGGGTCATTACCACAGATAACTTCTGCCTCAGGCCACAGTCTACCTTAAAAATGATGGCTGAGATTTGCTTTCTTCTTTTGTTTTTCAGAATATTACAGGAATTACTTTCGTGACAAATAAGTTTAATTTAAAATCTTTTCTTTTTTTTTTTTTTTTTTTTTTTTTTTTTTTTAAAAAAAGCCACAAAAAAATTAAATGGGAAAATTCCTAGGGAAAAAAAAAACCCACACCAAACAAAAAAACCCGGGCAAAAACAAATATATTTTAACACACC
>CAUYTI010037575.1:0-51300 GCA_963575145.1 Galago senegalensis | reverse complement strand
TGGAGTGAACACGGATGGAGAGAACCCAGATGGAGAGAACCCAGATGGAGAGAACGCAGGTGGAGAGAACTTGGATGGAGAGAACCCGGGTGGAGTGAACCCGGGTGGAGAGAACCCGGGTGGAGAGAACCCGGATGGAGTGAACCCAGATGGAGAGAACCCAGATGGAGAGAACCCGGATGGAGAGAACCCGGGTGGAGTGAACCCGGATGGAGAGAACCCGGATGGAGTGAACCCAGATGGAGAGAACCCGGATGGAGAGAACCCGGGTGGAGTGAACCTGGATGGAGAGAACTTGGATGGAGAGAACCCAGTTGGAGTGAACCTGGATGGAGAGAACCTGGATGGAGAGAACCTGGATGGAGAGAACTTGGATGGAGAGAACCCAGTTGGAGTGAACATGGATGGAGAGAACCCAGTTGGAGTGAACACGGATGGAGAGAACCCAGATGGAGTGAACCTGGATGGAGAGAACCCAGTTGGAATGAACCCTGATGGAGAGAACCCAGATGGAGTGAACACGGATGGAGAGAACCCAGTTGGAGTGAACCTGGATGGAGAGAACCCGGATGGAGAGAACCCGGATGGAGAGAACCCTGATGGAGAGAACCCGGATGGAGTGAACACGGATGGAGAGAACCCAGATGGAGAGAACCCAGATGGAGAGAACGCAGGTGGAGAGAACTTGGATGGAGAGAACCCGGGTGGAGTGAACCCGGGTGGAGAGAACCCGGGTGGAGAGAACCCGGATGGAGAGAACCCAGATGGAGAGAACCCGGATGGGGAGAACCCGGATGGAGTGAACCCTGATGGAGAGAACCCAGGTGGAGAGAACCCGGATGGGGAGAACCTGGATGGAGTGAACCCGGGTGGAGAGAACCCGGATGGAGAGAACCCGGGTGGAGAGAACCCGGGTGGAGTGAACCCGGGTGGAGAGAACCCGGATGGAGAGAACCCGGGTGGGGAGAACCCGGGTGGAGAGAACCCAGGTGGAGAGAACCCGGATGGAGAGAACCCGGGTGGAGAGAACCCAGGTGGAGAGAACCCAGGTGGAGTGAACCCGGATGGAGAGAACCCAGGTGGAGTGAACCCGGATGGAGAGAACCCCGGGTGGAGAGAACCCAGGTGGAGAGAACCCGGATGGGGAGAACCCAGGTGGGGAGAACCCGGGTGGGGAGAACAGACATGAGTAAAAACAGCAAGCACAGAAATTAACAGAATATCTTGGGCTTAGTAAAGGTGAAATGTGTAGAAAAAAAGAAAAATACAAAACTTAATGTCTAGATAACAAGAAAAAGCTTTAAATGAGGAGTAGAAATATCATAAATTCCTTGACTTGTTTGGAGAAGGATAGAAATAGTAATTTTTGATTTTTCAGGAAATTATAAAAGTTGAATGTTAAACACTAAAACTGAAGCACAGTTGCAAGCAGGAGTGACAGTAGAACAAGTCAGGGACTGAAAGGGGCTTCAACTCTGTCGTTCTGTCTCCGATGTTTTGCTTTGAGATAGTTGAGAGAGTAAATTTTAAGGTGTGTTCAATCTGGGTGATGGGAGCAAAGGCATCATTATTTTCTGTATTTTTGTCTTCATCCAGAGTATTTCACTGATGGAAGGCCAAAGGGAAATATCTCTTTGTTTTCACTGTTCCCTAGCCCAGATTATTCCCTGGCACAAATATTTGCCTAATAAATGCACAGACAAGTCATCAGAAAGACACCTGCACTGATATGTTCACTGCAGCACAATCCACAGTCACAACAACGTGGAATCAACCTAAGTACCCATCAGCTGATGAGTAGATGAAGAGAATGTGGTGTATATACATTCTGTGGAATACTTACTCCACCCTAAAAAAGAATGAAACAGTATCCTTTGCAGCAACTTGGGTGGAACTGGAGGCCGGTATTCCAAGTGAAGTATCTGAGGAATAGATAAACAAATTCTTCAGGTACTGTCTTGTAAGTGGGAGCTAAGTGACAGCTGTGCATGGTCACAGTTGTATAATAGACTTCAGAAGACTCAGAAGTGGGGAAAATGGGGGTCGGGTGAGGGATCAAAACTTACCTGTCAAATAGAGTACACTACTTGGGTGAATGGTATATTAAAATCCCTGACTTCACCACTACACAACTTATCCACATAATAAAAAACCACTGGTACCCATTAAATCTATTAATAAATTAAATAAAAATGAATAAATGAATGTAAGGACAAAAGGAAGAAGCACCAGATTTACTCAAGTTTCCCACTACGCTCATCTCTCCCCTGCCCTGGTGCCTTTGCACAAACTATCCCTCCTGTGCCTAGGAATGACCTGTGCCTCCTGGTTAACTTGGGAAGTTCCTCTTCCTAGTCTTCCAGCCCCAGTAGATCAGAAGCTTCCTTAAGACAGGGCTGTTGTCTGCCTCTTTCAGCGCTGAGTACCGACCACCAGTGGCAAATATAGAATAAACATGTTTTTCTTTGTGAGCTCATGTGAGCTCGGAGTACGGAGTAGACACCACTCCTTCTGAAGCCTTTCTCTGCATAGCTGCCCTTATCGCCAACCTTCGACATGAGACAACATTAACTGTGACTTTATTAAAATGAGAGGAGATATCTCAATTCATGTCTGTACACAGCTGCAATCAGTACATTACACTGTAATTGTCTCCCTCATTAGACACTAATTCTTCAAGGACTAGGCTCCTATTTTTTTTATTTATGTTTCCATGTTACTTGTCCAGTGTGCAGAACAGAAATAAGTCTTCTACACGCGTGTCCCTGATGGATTGGAGGGCACCCACTTGCAAGCCATGCTTTGTGCACTCATTGAAACACTCAAAATCATCCTGGTGGAGCTTTCCTGCGCCAGGGATGGCTAAAGGATCTCAGTGCACACTCAAATCTTCTGCCCCTTCCAAGGGAGTCTAGAATTAGTTGTTTATGATGGATGCTGAGGAGAGATTAAGATGACGCTAATAGTGGGAATGGATCAGTAGTTAACTTCTTCTTATTGCTCAGGTCAGTGGCCAAGGAGTCATGGGGAATGGGCTCCAGGCCTCCTGCAGAGAGGTCCCTTCTGCCCTCTCAGTCCCCTCCTGCTGCCATCTGCTGATAATTACTGTCCAGTCTCTGCTGAGAGTGTGTGATGTTTAATATTTCCTTACCACTTGAGCAAACATGTGGCAGTAACAGCAAGGTGCTTGGCCACAGGAGTAGAAAGATGTATTTGCATGAAAGAGTCAGTGTGCACCTTGGGCCAGGCCAGCAGCTGCCTTCTCTTCATGAGGTCAGTACAAGAACCCAGAGAATGGGTGCATTGATGTAGGTGGTATTTTGGGGAGAAAACCCTTATGACCCAAAGTATGGAGAAGATAGGAAAACAAAACAAAACAACCTCCTTTTACAACTGATTGGATTTCCTCTTGATGAGCAGTCTGGAAGCTTTTACAGGTAAATTTTTAGCATGTTTAGAGAAAGCTGATGCCCTTGCCAAATAGCTAAGACAAAAAAAAAAGAAAAAAAAAAGCATTTTGTATACTTGAAAAAAAGAGTTCTCCAAATCAAAAAGCCTCCCCACCCTCCCCAGACCTTTGAGGGCCAAGGAGAAGAGGTTTCTAGTTTCATTTGCAGGTGGGGGAAATTTCACTTTCCGTTTCAGTATTGACAAGAGGATTCAACAGCGACAAGCCCTCTGTCTTGCTTTGCACAGACTATAACCTCTGGATCACTGGTGTAATTGAAATAGACTGATTTGGTGGCTTATTGAGCATTTGGATCTGAAGCTGAGCGAGATGGGGCCCTGACCACAAGCAGAGACTCAGGGCCGCTGGGCTGCTTAGCGAGGTGGCAGCTGGGTAGAGGGGTGAGGCAGGAGTGGGCACGAGGAGGGAACATGAATCATTTCTTTGTCTTGTTCCTCCCCAGCCCTCATGTCCATATGGGGGCAGTCCTTCCTTGTCATGAAGGCTTTATTCTCCTCAACATTTACTATGAAAATTTTCAGACATTTAGAAAAGTGGAAAGAATTGTAGGGTGAAAACTGATACACCTGCCGCCCAGATTCTGCTGGTGCCAGTTTTCTCTTCCTGCTTCATCACCTGCCTGTCCATCTATCAATTGCCCCTTATTCTTTCAATCAACCCATATTGTTCTTTTATGGTACATTTAAAACTATGTTGCAGGAAATCACCAATATACCACAGGCTGGGTCTTGGCTGGAATAAGCCCTGTTATTTTAGCTTTTTTCTCTTTTGCCATAAAGACCCGCCCTGAAGATTGCAGCAGGAATTGTGCTAGACTCGGATATTCTGTGCTAGGTAGAGAAGTTACTGGCCATTTGGGAGACAGTAAGTCAAGAAGCAACAAAGACAAATATGTATATAGTTATGCATTATGATCATGAAAGGAAAAAGTAGGCAGTCTAAATGACAGCTCCAAGACAGCCACTTTGCCTTCAGCCTGCCATCCTCCACGCTGCCACCAGAACGCACCCTAGAATACAGCATGGCTCATGCCATTGGATCATGGCTTGCAAGATACATCCCAAAGCCACTGGCAGGTCACTACATGGCTAAACAAAGTTTGTTTGTATTCAAAAAATATTTATTTTCTCCCTGGTTGTCTCCCTATGATAGGCCGGGTGTGTTGGATTGGATGTTGTATACATTGGGACATGTACATCACAGACCCTAGCCTCGACATGTACATCACAGACCCTAGCCTCGACATGTACATCACAGACCCTAGCCTCGACATGTACATCACAGACCCTAGCCTCGACATGAACAGGCAGAGAGGCTGGCCACTTGGTCCTGTCAGAAACTAGGAGCCACCAAAATAGTTGGGAATACCTGCACAAGGTGAAGGATGAGTTGGGCAACAGCAGCAGCAGGAAAAGGAGTTAGGAGGAAAGACAAGCTGCTGGTAAAGATGGAGAGGGGACTCGTGTAGAGAAGGTTTAGGAGGTAAAGTTAGGAGACTTAAAAGATGGAATGTGAGCCCAGAGCCCAGGGCCAGGGGAAGGCCAGGAATGAATCCTGATATTCTGACTTGGATGGGTGGCGAATAGTGTATCCAGTGATTGAGATTGAAAATATTAAGAAAGAGGAAGACATGAATTTAGTTTTGAAGGCGGCATTTGCAATGCTTGCAAGGTATCCAAGTGGAGGTGCCTCCAGCATGGTGGACATAGGGGTTTGAAGCTGGAGAAAGAATCTGGACATCTACATAGATGCTGGTTAAAAACCTAAAAGGGGATGGAGCCCCGGAGGCCTACCCCACAGGAGGGGTGGGGATCTAGAGAATTTTTACATCAACTCTCACGGTCATTGATGAGGGCTTCTGGGCAGTGGGGTGTGCCCTACGTAACTGGCCTGCCTTTGTAGTTAGGTCAAGGCAAGAAAATAACAAATTCAAATTCCTTTATGTTATAGAGTTGGCGTGCTTAGAACTACCGATTTCTGTATCAATGATTTCCCCTTGCCCCCATCTCCACTCCACTCTCTGTGAATCCCGATCCATCCATTTGTCCGCCCCGTTGTTCTTTCATAATGGACACAGCATTTATTAGGCACCTGTCCCATGCCAGGCGAGGCTAGGCGCTGTTTCTGGAGGTGGCTGGGAATGGGACACATACATGTTCTGGAGAAACTTCAGTCTCACTCTTTCCCATTGTTTTCCCGTCCTGCATGGGGAGTTGTGTTTTGACCCACAGGACAACTGGAGGAAAGGAAAACCGGATGGTCACCTCCCAAGGGCCCTGGGGGCTTGAATGACATTGGCCTTGAGGTGAGGTGGAAAAGGATCCCTCTCTGGGAGGGCGCTGCATCCATCTATGCAGACTGTAAAGGACTCCCTGTCTGTATTTGCAAAAGGCAAATTCCTGTTTCCTATGGCCTTTAACTCCTAATCTTTACTGGTTACAAGAGGGTACTCCAGGCAGTGGAGTGCTTAATAAATATTATATTATTTGCTAATGGCAATGCTGTTTGGGGGCGGTATTTCCTTCTGAATGTGCTAGCCTGGTTTAACAGATCTGCTGTGAGTCATTTTACCTTTCACTGTGTTGCTGAGATGCCTCAGGGGCACCTTCAGCAGGGGCTGAGGAACAGCTTGGAAACACAGAAGTCAATGAGTCTGCTAGGCATGGTAATAGTTTTTGTCCGCACCGACTTTCTCTTGGTTGTAGGACTGTGACAGACGCGGAGCTGTCTGCTCTGTCAAGTAAATGTGCGCTCTCCCTGTGAGGCTGCGTGAGGCGTGGGGCCAGCTGAGGGGCTCCCTGTGCACAGATTCTGTTTTTATTCCCCTTTGTGTGCTCTGTGGTCAGTCCTGATCTAACTCATCCTTCATCTGCTTTCGGCTTTTAAGAAATGGTTTAGTTGGAAAAATGACAAATAGTACAGCTACCTTTTTCTAATTTCCTTCTGTTCTGGAAAGAACTGAATATCAGTTTAGCATAATTGTGACCTGTGAAGTTCAAAGGCATGGAATTCAAGAGCACGGTCTACTGTGGATGCAAACACACTGGATTTTGAATACCATTTCTGCCGCTAGCTCTCAGCCTCAGTTTCTACGTCCAGAACACAAGATTTGTTCTGAAGAGCAAATGGGATCTCTCCCAGCAACTGGTGTAAATGCTGAGAACTCTATTAAAATCTTCCCTCCCTGGCTTTCTCCTTTCCCTTCTCTTATATTTTCAATCTTTCTTTTTATTTTTGACCGTCATTGTGAGCTTTCAAATGCATGCAAAAAGAAATTTACATTAAAAAAAACAGAAAAGCAAATTTGACCCCCGTGTCTTCCTG
Source organism: Galago senegalensis (assembly GCA_963575145.1). NCBI lineage: Eukaryota > Metazoa > Chordata > Mammalia > Primates > Galagidae > Galago > Galago senegalensis. The sequence goes on along the minus strand of CAUYTI010037575.1, from coordinate 44,507 downwards.
CTTATTTTGCTAAAAGCATCATAATCACATTTCTCAGAACGTTAATCTACACTTGCTCTCCTTCACCCCGGATCCTTTCACTTCCTACAGCCTGGCTTCCGTCGTCCTATTACACTGAAAATCAGGGCAGAAATATCCTCCCAGTGAAAATATTTCCTGTCAATCAATTCATCATCATATTACATTTACCAAGGCACCTTTGAGTTGATAGTATTTTTAACTTCTGTATAGTTCGTATTTTCTCAGAAGGAAACTTAATTTCTGCTGGGCATTTCACATGCATTATAATGTGGGTAGACTGTCTTATTAGACATGCTACTATTTATTGTTCTGTAATGTGAGGCTGTGAGCGTACTGGATTCGTGGTAGGTGGGGGAGTGTATAAGCCTGCTGTCCTGTGCTCAAATGTGTTTTCATCTACCCAACAGAATAGTCGACTAGAGGAGCTATGAGCGCAGATAGTGCCACAGGGCCACAAACAATATATTTAAGTAGGTCTCCAAATTTAAAACAAAATACAAAGGAAAACACATTTTTGTAGAGTAATGAGCTGTTTCCCCTGACCCTTTAGCACATCCCCCATCTTTGTTTAGTCTAGCTCAGGTTTTCATTTTGACTTAATTAATTATTAACTATAAATGTTTCCTTCAGCCAGACTATTTATGCTTCTTGGTGAAAAGTCCTGCTTAGATATATAAACACGGGCCCTTTATAGGCAAGACTTTTCAACAGCCCAGCAAAGAGTCGCGAGGAGAAGTCGGTGGCGAACTCGTCTGGTTGACTCCGTTGCTGGTCTGGTGTCTGCTGGTGTCAGCCCTCCCCGGACCTGTCGGGTGTAAGAGCTCACACTGCTTTCCTCCAGCGTTTGGAGCAAGGCTCTCCTTTTCCCTTAAACTTCTGTTCTTCGTTGTTCCTTGACTTTAAATTTATTCTGTGTTTGCGTGACGGTTATATGGTCAGCACAGTTTGAAGAGGCGAGCTGCCCAGTGGGATAAGATCAGCGCACTTCCTCTCTCTCTACTCCCTGCTCATGTTTGGTGGATCCCACACCCAGAGCAGTGTTTCTCATTTTTAGTGTTATTGTTTTAGACATGAGGTCTTGCTATATTGCCCAGGATGGTCTCAAACTCCTGGCCTCAAGTGTCCCTCCCTTCTCGGCCTCCCCAAGTGCTGACATTACAGTATGAGTCACCACACAGCCTTCTCACCATTTTTCTTATTCCTTTGGACAGCTGCCCCCATACTTTGAGACATGTTTACCTCTACTGTTTTTGGACCTGTCAGGCCCGACTGATTTCTTGCTATGAAAGATAGGGACATAGCTATCTCTTATCTCATCCTCAGTCAACACATTGTGGGTCATTATGAAGGTTTGGGACACAAAAAAATCCAGAAAGGTAAAAACCTCATAGGCAGAAACAAATGAAGCCCTCCCAGCAACACAGTAAGCCAAGCAAGTTAAAACACACACAGGTGAATCGGAACAGATGCTGTCACCTGTGTGTTTCTTGGAAGTGAAACGATGGACCACAACACAGCCTGTCTCAAAACTTTCATAGTGACCTACGTACACTGCCCACCGACCTCCAACCCCAACTTTCCATTATGTTAGCCTGAACGCTATGAAAGGACCTGTATTCTTGGCCAAAAGTGTCTGAGTGTTGGCTATTTGATAACATATAGTTCTGCCATAATTTTCATTAAAACCGAATTCAGTATTTTTAACAACTGAGCCACCTAGCAGAATGACCTTAGAAAATGGGCCCAGGGCATCCTCCACAGGCTCACTGCCCAGGGCTGAGGCAGGACTGTGCTTCCCACATTCTAGTGAAGCCCTCCTCCAATACCCCAGCTGTGGCTCTTGTGACCCCAGGGGTAGCTCAACCCACCCTTTGGGGGTTATAAGTGGCGAACCTTGCCAATGTGCATGCAGGGCAATTCTGCAGGCTCACAGAATGCTAGAGCTACGGGGACATGTATTCCCCTACCAGACTTTATAGAATGGCTCAGACCATTTGATAGCTCAGGCAGAAACCTGAGCAGATTTTCTGCTATGAGTCCTCAGAGAGCAATGCTTAGTGGAGCTGTGGAAGTGGGACTAACCCCAAGACCATAGATTTGTGGGTCCACCAGTGTGCACCTCCAACCTAGAGAGCTAAAGCATGAACTGTGCTCAGAAAAGGCACAGGAGAGGAGCTGCCTGATGCTTGGGGCCACCGCCTCAGTGTCCTCAGGTCTCCAGCTCTAAGATTTGACATCGTTTCTCTTGTTGGGTTTTGGACTTACGTGGGATGAACAAACTCTTTCTTTGTATCTCTTTCTCCCTTTGGAATGGGAATATTTGTTCTATGCCCATCCAATCTGTTTCAATTTCATGGGCTCATGGCTGAAAATAGTTTCTTCCAGAAGAGTCATTCCTTGAGTCTCATGCAGACCTAGTTTAGATGAGACCTTGGTCTTTGTACTGATGCCAGAATGAGTTCACACTTTGGGGATATTGGGCTGGAGTGAATGTACTTTGCACTGTGAGAAGGACATGTGTGGGAGCCGGGGCAGAACGTTATGGTTTGAATGTGCCCCTCATGTTTCATGAGTTGGAAAGGTCATCATCATTGTAACAGAATTAAGATTGGGTCTTCTAAGAAGTGATTAAGCCATGAGGGAATTGTCTCTGTGAATGGACTAATGCCACTATTGTGGGAGTGCCTTAGTTGTCGTGAGAGTAGAGTTTCTGACAAAAGGGTGAATTTGGCCTGATTCCCTCTCTCTGTCTCATGCTCCCACTTCCGTTCTCTGCCAGGGGATTCTGCCACAAAGGGGCCTGACTAGGAGAGATGCTGTGCACTCGAACTGCCCAGCCTCCAGAGCTGTGAGAAATAGACTTATTTTCTTTGTAAAGCATCAGAAAGTGGACTAAGACTGTGTTTTATGCCTTAAAATATACCTTTACTGGCATTTCAGTGAGGTTTTCAGACAGAGAGAGGCTAATTGTCAGTTCAATCTGTATCTTCACTGGAAAGCCAGGTCCTGTTTCTTTCCTTACTCTCTGATGAAGGGGTGGGGTGAAATTTTAAGGCAGTGTTAAGTTGCTAAATTTCGGCTTCATTCCCTTTCTCTTAATCAAAATGGATAATACTTTCTCTTTATCACCTGACGAAGCAGCCCCGTCCTTTGAACGAGACAGTCCTAAGACCAAAGTCTGGGTTTACTTACTGAAGAACGCCCTCTACAATATAATCAGCTTTATAACTAATCTAAAAATATTTCCTCAACATTCATCACGGACAAAACCTTGTTATCTGGCTATATCCTCAAACTCTTTATGATCTGGTGTGAAAAATTGGTCTGCAAAGGAAAATGAAGCCGTGAGTCAAGATAATAATGAAAGAAGTTTTATGAGTCTCTACATCGCCGCATTCCACATACCCAGATATAAACAAACCATCCTTCGTGCACCTGTGTGATGGCCTCCTAGGATTCTGATTCATTCCCCAGCTTGGAAGAAAGCATAGTTTGTTATGATTAAATGCTTTGCCTAGTATGTATTTGTGATACCTGCTGCTTTGGAGGTGGGCTTTAAATTACAACTGTGTCATCTCTCAGAGGTGAGTTAAGTGTGCCCCAATCTAGAAGTGACGGGATTTTTGTGACTATTTTTATTATGACTAGGTTCATCCACCTGTGACAGACAACCTGAAATGTCCTAAATGTAGTGACCATTTAGGGGCGGGTGAGGAGGAATTGAGCAGAAGGGAGAGCTGGGCTGAGACGCACTTGTGGCAAGGGTCTCAGCTCACCCCATAGAGGCTCCAGAGCTGGGATGGCCATTTAGAGTTGTGATCTTGAGGCCGCTGTACCTCGCTCAGGTCAGTGATTGGGCATTGGAGGGGGCTGCTTTGGGGAGGAGGCTTGTGTGGGGTCAGTTTTCTCGCTCTGAAGGCTGTGCGACCTCAGAGCCAGGACTCCCCCATCCTCTACCCCCAGACCTGACAGCACGTGGACCCCTCCACTTCTGTTCGTATACCTTCACCGACCACCAACCACACTCTTCCTATATTTTTGTGCTGCTGACTCATTCCAAAGAGTCAACTCATTCCAAATAGATGGTTTATTTCATCTTCATCAGGCACATATCGGTGTAATGCTATTTAAACTTCTTTGAAAGAAATATGATGGCTCTTAAGTGAAAAATAGATACTTGTGATTGATTTTTAAGAAAATCTTTTATTATTTGGTGGAAAAACACTTTATTGTTTCTGGAATTCTTGAAGCATCTTTGAAGAGACAAGGTTCTGAGACACTGGCTACTGGAAAGAGCCTGCTGCTAGAATCAGATACACCTGAGTTTGAACCTCAACTTCCACAGTTACTAGCTGTGTGACTTTGCAGGTCACACAACCTCTCTGTGCCTCAATGTTCTAAACATAGAACAAATCATTTCTTCCAAGTTTCCTTGGAGACATCTTGATTTATGAGGAAAGTGCTGCTGGTGGAGAGAATCTAAGAACTGCAGTAGATCTGGCCAAGCTCCTGGCCATCTGTCAGTAGAATTAATTTTTCATTGAAGGTTCCTTCATGAGGGAACTTTCACACTAGCAGTGCCCTTGGGAAGTTGGAGAACGTGACTTCATGTCCGAGCCTCGATACAGCCAAGCTTGTCTTAGGAAAGGCTTAAGTCTTTGGCTCAGCCTGAAGTAGGGAGCAAGGGAGAGACCACGGGGAGGGTAGGCAGGTGCCAGCCACAGAGGTGCAACTTCAGAGCCTGGGTCCGGATCACATTTCAAGCCCAGGGGTTGGCCTGGTCGCCAACACACACTGAGCCTGGGTGCCCTAGGGAGTGGCCCCTTGCTCCCTCCATCAGTGTGGAAGCGTATCTGAGACTTTAATTAAAATGAAGGGGCTGCCCGCAGGGAAGGTGTTGGCCTCTGTTCAGCTCCTGAGCTCAGTGAGCATGACTCATCCTCCCGCCGAGCTGGGCCGTCACTCCGAGACTTGAGTCCCTGCCATCAGACTTCCTCACGTGTATCCTTGCCTTTTCTTTCCATTTCTAATTGAGGGAAGATATGTTTTATTTGAAGTGAGAATTCCCCCGTGTCCATGAATGTCCACCGCTCCTGAAAATTACTGCAAAGGGAATAATAATTCAAAGAGTGCAGACAGAAGTGATCTCATAGGGGAGACCAGCAGGCAAAGCCGAGCAGGGGATCAGAAGTTGGCACAGAACACCTACCAAGGAGCCACACCGAAGTTGCCTCCACACTCAGACCAGCGAGGAGGGAGCCCTGCACCCTGCCCTCCTGGGCCTTGAGGCAGCCTCATATCAAATGTGAGAGGTGGCTCTGCCTATGGTAATTTCAGGATCTATCACTCTGTCAACAAAATCAACAGCATATTTTCTGGACACCTGATATATGGGTGAGGGAAAACAATATCTGTTCCAATTCATTATTTTAAAATATCATTTCAAACATTCAGAGCGAAAAAAGGAATTGGGCTACTTTAAAAACTGTCAGAGCTGCGAAAATTCAATGAAATTGTACAATTCAAAAAATTATTTTCAATGTTGCATGTATATGTATTTTTTATTAAAATAATTAGTTCATTCCAAAAAAAAGGACTACCAGCGCTGAGGGTGTAACCCTGTCGGAAACCTCTCCACGTGCAGGGGAGTCTTCACTTCAGTTTTTTGTTTGTTTTTCTGAAGGTAGCATTTTCATTTATTCGTTTAGGTGTTTATGAACACTAACTTTGAGCAATGACTATGTGAGCTAGTGGCCTCGTCTGCTCCATTCTGGGCTCTCATGTCGAGACAGCCATTAGACGACTAATGAATTTGTAGGCAAATTCATTTCCTGTTTCCTTTCTGGTGAGAAGTAGCATTTAACCTTACTCCTTTTTGTTTCTTTCCTTGCATCAAAAATTAAACTTCATTGGCTGGTGTCATATCACTTCTTTAAAAAAGAAAATTTAGTAGATGTCCTGCAAGTCAAACATTATTATTATTATTATTATTATTATTTAGTAGAGACAGGTTCTTGTTCTTGCTCAGGCTGGTCTCAAACTCCTGAGCTCGAGGGCTCCACCCCACCAGCTTTAGTCCCCCAGAGCTAGGATTATAGGCATGAGCCACCGCACCCGGCCAAATAGGCCTTTGTATAATGTTTTTGTTAATCCCCGAACAAAGGGAGAAACTGCCTCAAAAATAAAGTTGACTTTGTACCTCTGAGAGGGCAGAAAATTGTGTGCAACTTTTAAATGACAGTTTCTCCAGTATAAGGATTACAACAAAACTTGAGTCTTTCTCATCGAGAACCCATGTGTGGAACACATACAATATATGTGTGTGTGTATATAATATATAACATACATACTAGTAGATAATACATAATATACACATATATAATATATACACATCGTGATTGTGACAACAGGAGATGAACACCAACCACGTTTGAGGTCATATTGCTTAGTGGCGTCCCATGGCTGCTGCCTCCGAGCACCGTGGACTGGGAGCTGAGAGGACAGTGTGTTCTGTCCCAGTGCTGGAGGCTGGAGCTCTGACATGGAGTGGCAGCCCGGCCTCCTCTGAGCACTGGTGGCTTTGGTGGCCCTGCACACTCTTCGGCTTGTGGCACTGTGACACCTCTTTCCCCCTCCATCTTCGCCCAGCCACCTTTTCTGCAACTCTCTGTCCCTAGATGGGGCATTCTCTTTATTGGGGCACCAGTCACACTGGATTAGACACCCACCCAGCTCCAGCATGACCTCATATTACCTTAACTAATTAGATCAGTAATGACTCTATTTCTAAATAAAGGCACTTTCTGAGGTATTGGAGAGATGGGGTTTCAACATATCTTTCTTGGGAGGGGGACAGGGAAAAGTTCAAGCCATAACATATTGTAATGTAAAGTTAACATTGATTTTAAAAAAGCCACCATTCCATCTCTCCAGCTTCGCCTATATAAGGGGTATAGTGCCACCTGCTCCGCCCCCCACACGTCTTAACGGGGCATGGAGGGCAGCAGGAACTCCAGCAGGCTTTGCCAACAGGCGGTCGGTCATCTTCACGCACATGGCGCCTCTCTGCTTCTCCACCTCTGCTGGGCCGTGCGTTCTCAGGGACACTGTGCTTTGCACTCCTGTCGTGAGAAGCACTAATTAGCCTCGGCAGGACACACTAGGGCTTTGTTTCCCTCAGAATATCTTGGCAGCTCTGGGTTTCTCAAGTCCACACTTTGCCGGCTAGTGGGCACCGCTGGGCTGTGAAACGGGGTGAGATTTCATGCTGAATGGAGGGACGGCAGGGAAGGGGAGAAGTGGGACCTGGGGACACGAGGCCCAGGGCCCAGGACAAAGGGCAGCATTTGCTGGGCTCTCTGCCCCTACAAAGCTCCTGGTCTCCCAGCTGGAGTTCCTTGACCAGCCGCTCCTGGTTCTGGTCTTTGGGAGAGCCAGGCCCTTGGAATAAGAGGGACCTTAGGGCACCTGCTCAGGGGCGCATGTCAAGGTGGCCTTCCTGATCTTAACGGCAGTGAGCCCTGCCTCATCACTGTGCTCAACACTTTCTAGGCTCTCAGCAAGCAGGACTCTTGCCCCCAGAGCCTTCCTTACTGTCCTCCTTTCCAAAATCACCTCCACAGTAGCCTTGCTATGGAGCCCGAGTGCCACCACTACTCAGGCTTGAGTTACACCATCAAACTCCCGTGTTAACCCACCAGCCAGAGTAAGACACAGCGGCAACCAAGCCCATTGTCTGCTACTGCGGCTGCTGAATCAAGCAGCGCTTGTGTGGGGCAGCAAGGTTCCTCCACACTTCTCTGTGGAGCAGTGCTCTGAGGTGCCCTCTGGGGACAGGAGGCTCTCTGATGTCACACGGAGTAGAAAGGACAAACGTTGCTTCAGATCCTGGCTGTGTCATTGTCCTGACACATGTTGGCCCTTACTTTATTCATAAAATGGAGATTTCCCAACTTTATTGGAGCTCGGCCAGTCCTGAAAAGGAATAAATGAGAAAAAGCACAAGTCCTCACAGTACGTCTGGCACACGTGTGCCACACACATCTGCTGGCCTGTGGAGCTGTATTTGAAAAGTGATGTGTTAATTGTTTTTAATAAGAACAAAGTGAAAATGTGCCCTATTGCTCTGAATCCTTTCCCCATTTCCGACCCTTTTTATTCCTCGCCTTTTCAGATCATCACTCTGTTCCTTTTACGCAAATTAGCTCTTTGGCAAACCTGGGCTTTTGATCAGTTTGATAGAAGTAGACTTCTCTGTAGCCAGCGCTGCTTACAGATGGAAGGGCCGCCCCACGAGACGCCTCCTGTTACCACGAGTAAGAGGTTTGCAAGCAGGAGCCTGGACAACCGCCTGTTAGAATGCTTTCCACTTTTCATAGTTTATTTGATAAATATTTATTGTTCACTCACTGTGTGCCAGGTATTGTGTTAAGGACTGCAGAGACAAAAATAAATAGGGGCAGTGGGTCTACAGCTCTAGATGGAAGTTTAGGCTGGAATTTTAGCTAGTGCCGAGAACACAGAGCACTGTTTCTGAGAGCTGAGCCTCTTTTTATCCATTTTTTCCCCGTTATACTCTGTATACAGTTTAGTGCAGGCACCCTTCTGTCTAGAAAATCTCATCTACTTTGCTTTGGTTTCAGTTCAGTGCCCTCTCCTTGTGTCCCCTGGTCCCTGGCTTTACCACTGTGTGCTGTAATCCTTGCCACAGTGTGTGTATGTATGTGGGTTGTGGTCCGGGGGGAGCACTGTACGCCTGTAGCAGGCCGGCTCCTAGCTCATAGGGTGGGTACACAGATACTGTCTGTTGATTGAATGTGAGGTGAGATTGCACCTGCTCAGGCAGTGACCGGCTTAGGGAGGTCATCTCCTCTCACTTTTATGACAAGCCACTTTTTTCTCCCATGAATGATTTTTGGAAATATAAAATCAATACATGTGTTTCAGAGAAGACTTTAAAAACCTACAGTAAAGATGATATTAACAAAATAAATTTATACTTGCAATCCTACCACCCAGACAGACTGAAAACACGTCCTTCTCTCCTATAACTTTATGCGTACATTGTTCATCTGTTGCAAGGCACTGTAATAGGGGACCCCCAAACATTGATAGGTTAACACAATAACATTTTATTTCTCTCTCATGGGAAGGGGGAATGGAGGAAGAATTCGATGGTTCAGAGCCCCAGGCTCTTGCCATCTTGTGGTTTTGCCATCCTACTCAGGGCTTCCGAGATTACTGGTTTAGGAAAAGCTCTGGAAGATCTACAAGGGGTCTAGAAATAGCCGTAACACATCCTCATAGTCCATAGTCTAGAACTTAGCAATATGTTAGTAGAGAATTAAGTAATAAGTTAGAGGCTGGGTGCAGTGGCTCACGCCTATAATCCTAGCATTCTGGGAGGCCGAGGCAGGTGGATCGCCTAAGCTCCTGAGTTCAAGGCCAGCCTGAGCAAGAGAGAGATCTCGTCTCTAAAAATAGCTTGGCATTGTAGCGAAGACCTTTTTATGAAGTCAATATATAATTATATATATTTTCATGTGAATGATAAAACACAACTGGAGTCCAGAAATAAGGAGGGAAGAGAAGGGAGGAGGAGGGGAAGGAGGAGGCCGGAGGGTATTTGGTGGGACCTCTACTAATGCGCACAGTGCAAGGGTACCTGCAAAAACTATTAAGAGTGGTGTATAAATGTCCTAACACAACAAATAAGTAAGTGAGGTGAAGGTTATGTTAACCAGTTTGATGTAAGTATTCCAAATTGCATATCAAACCAGCACATTGTACTGCATTAAATGCATTCATGTACATAATTATGATTTAATAAAAATATAAAAAAAATAAGTTAGTAGTAAGAAGGGCTGAGCCATGTGGCATGGTCGAGAGCTAAGAAGAACAAGGACATATGTTTGATGAGCTTCTAGCAGCCCTTCCACAAATTAAAATAATTCTCTATGTACGGTATTTATACATGTTTTAAATTCAATCTATGCTTTTGTCTAGTCATTGCACATTATGTCTATTAAATAACTCTGCTATACACAGCAGATAAGTATCAGGCTCCTAGTGTTACAGTGAGTTCTGGGAGAGGGGCAGGAGCTTGCCTGAAGCTCTGCAGCCAGCTGGCAGGTGGTCCTCAGCCCGTCCTCTCCTGCTTTCTCCTGCAGCACTTCACAGCTCCACACACCCACACCTGCCAAGGCGAGGGAGATGAAGCATTGTCATGATAGAAACCAGGAAGATAACCCAGGTAGTATCTTAATGCTTGATTGAGACAGACCACTGCTCAGATATTTCAATAAGAAAAAAAAATAAGCCCAAAACTCTCAACAGAAAGTCAATCTGGGCAACTCAGACCTATTTGGAGAGCTCATCACTCAGCGTGAGTGGCTGGTTTGGCTGACGGCTGCTGTTCTTTTGAGTCAGCTTTGACCCTTGACAGCCGAGTGGACTGCCTGGCTGGCATGCAAGGATATTCAACCCAGGCCTGAGATTTACAAGAGAAGAGCACTGGCCTCTTGGTTTGTGAATACCAGCACTGACTCTTGGAACAAAGAAAATGTTTTGTTAGGTTGACTATTTCTTTTACTCACAATATCCCATTGAAGGTCATGGGTTACCAAGGTGTGAAAATAACTGGGAGAATGTAGAATTCAACTAATACCTCTTTGCTGGGTTCTCAGCACACATCAGGTTTGTAGAAGCCGAGAACATGTTTATCAATGCACAGAGCAAGGTTTTAAGCTCTCTGTAGAATGACCCCTCAATGTGATATATGTCTATGGAGTGCCCTGCTGTGACTAAGAGCTATCTAAAAAAGAAAAAATATAGCCACCTCCTGAAGCATGTATAAATTGCTTTTTTAGACCCTATAAAATCGTAGCGAGCACCAAACATAGAGCTTCATTCATCATACTGCAAGTGAGGACTGCCAAGGGAAGCCGGCCCTTCCTGGAGCGAGAGGGGCAACACTCCAGGATTGGCAGAAATCAAATGAATCATTTCCTGCTTTTAGTTTTAGATAAATAATCAGAAAAGATTGTCTAGATTATGATCCAAAAGACATTTTTCATAGCTCTGAGGACCCAGAATCCTTCAGAACTTCATGGGGAAGCGCCCTCTTTCTAATTATTTTATCGTACTGAAGAGATTGTAGGAAAATCTACAAAGCCTGAAGTAAATTTTTAATACAGCAAAGACTTAGGAAACTCAGAGTGGTGAGTGTATGAAGCCTGTCTTTTAATTCCTCCCATTTTGAAGCTTTGACATCTGAGCCTTGCTGGCACTGGGGAGACTCCTCCTCCCAGGGTTAGCAAATCCCTAGAGATAGTAAATAAATTTCTTGAGAGCCCGCCTTTCAAACGCAGACCCACCAGTCCAGAGTGTCCCTACCCCCTCCTCTGTCCAGCTGTCACCCTCAGGGCCAGGATCTGCCTGCCTTAGTTACCCCAGGGCCAGGTACCAGAGTCACTAAAATGATTCCAGCTAGCCAGTCCTAGACCTGCTCACTGTGCCTCACTCATTTATTCCTGAAGAAACCATAGTAAAGGCTGTTGCCCATGGGGGTCTCTCCAGGGGCTTCCCTGGGTGGGCCCTGTGCACTGGCATGGCCCTTCCTCTTGGGATCTGTGAGAGTAACAAACTGTCTTTTCAAGAGTAGTTGTTTGTTGGCCTTGCCATCCCTGAATAATAACAATAAAAGGTGAATTTTTAAACCGTGGGGAGAAAGTGCATGAAATTAAAAATTGAAGACCCGTGTCCCAATCCTAGTGGTGTCACCCCTCTCCTAGGAGAACTTTGGCTACTGTCCTGATTTATTTGGGCCTCAATTTTCTTGTCTCTGAAGTTGAGGTCATCGGATTTCTCTAGATGAATTCTAAAATTTCTTCCAAGGCTCAAACTCTAAGAGTTTATTCTTTTAACATGTGCTAGGCTCTTTGTTACACAGATTTCCAAATCATGTGATTTCTTCACCGAGTGTCTACTGGCTACCCGCTGTTTGGCAGGAGCCACCACGGTAGGCACTAGGAATCCGAAGATAGATAAGAATAACTCTTTGCTTTCAAATGCATAATTCTAGTTTCACGTCTATTGGGTTACTTGTAGCGATCTACGTAACGCCTCAGCACCTAGCTCCCCTGAAAGTGCTTGCTACGCTCCAAGGACTCATGTTAAAAAATTGAACACACATTGAGAAAATACAGAACTAGACTGACGATGAGGTGAGAGGCCTCCCCAGTTGCCTTTCCCATTGCGTGAGCTCAGAGGAAGGTCATTTGCCCCAGAGGCTTCGTACTGCTCAGGCTTTTCCTGTCCTTCTAGGTTATTGGGGAAATCCTTTCCATTCCCTAGTCCTTTCTATTTCATCACATCTATAAAGGTGCCAAATGCTCTCTTTTTTAAATTTAATTTTTACTAAATCATAACTGTATACATTTATGGAGTATAACGTGATTTGATATACAATGTGGAATGCTTAAATCAAACTGATTAACATAACCATCACCTCCTTATTTTTTGTGGCAAGACATTTATAATTTACTCTTAGTTATTTTGAAGTGTACATCATGCACATTATTTGCACATTATTTGAGATCCCACCAAATGCCCTCCCTCCACTTGCCCTTCCCTTCCTCTCTCCCTTTTTTTCCTCTCCCCTTTTTCTTTCTGGACTGCATTTGTGTTTTATCATTACCATGAAGGTGTAAGTGATTATAGACTAGTTTCATAATATTATTGAGTAGATTGGATACTTTTTCTTCTATTCTTGAGATACTTTACTAAGAAGAATATGTTCCTGCTCCATCCAGGTAAACATAAAAGATATAAAGTCACCATCATTTTTTATGGCTGCATAGTATTCCATGGCATACATGTACCACATTATGTTTACCCATTCATGTGTCGATGGGCATTTGGGCTGCTTCTATGACTTGGAAATTATGAATTAGGCAATTAATCAATAAGTAAAGAACAAACAACCCCTTTTCTTTGTGGGCAAGAGACCTGAATAGAAACTTCTCTGAAGATGACAGGCGAATGGACAACAATCACATGAAAAAATGTTTATCATCTTTAACCATCAGAGAAATGCAAAACAAAACCACTTTGAGATATTGCCTAACTCCAGTGAAATTAGCCCACGTCACAAAATTGCCAAACTGCAGATGTTGGCGTGGATGTGGAGAGAAGGGGACGTTTCTACACCGTTGGTGGGACTGCAAGCTAATATAGCCTTTTTGGAAAAACATATGGAGAATTCTCAGAGAACTAAAAGTTGACCTATTGTTTGATCCTGCAATTCCATTACTAGGTATCTACCCAGATGAACAAAAATCATTTCAAAAACACTCTCTTAATACCACAGTACAAGAGGTCTTCTTGGATTTCTGCTTTTACTTTTTTTCAGTGAGAAGAGGGTAAATTCCATTTGGAATTCCATGTTTCAGAGTCTTTGCTCGTTACCTTGGCTGCCTCCAAATTCTGCATATCCTTCACTTTCTGTGTCCCTTCTCTTGGCATCAGCCACAGTTAAAACTCTCTCTTGCTGGCTCCCTGGGACTTTGCTGCTCCCCGCTGCAGGTATACTTTCCTATGTTTGTAGCAGGGATAATATTTTCAAAAAATATTAAAACAAGGTATTTTTCCTTCCCCATAAAGTATGTTGCCTAGCAGTTTCCTCTGCTCAATGAATCAATGCCATTCATTGCTTTCAGGAGATTGTGGCTACCAACCATAACAAAGAATTCATTGCTCAATTTTGAGTTTCACACTATTTTTTTTTAAGTACATAGAGAGATAATAGTCTGGGGAGTCCACATTTTGTGTACTTTTTTTTCTTTGAAATTTATAAAAGTTCCACTTACATATTAAAAAATAAGGCTGAGTATCTGAGCCCTGTTTTCCCTTAGGCATTATATAGAAAAGATAAGAAAGAATATGTAGGTTTATTTCAAACAGGAATGAAAAAAAAAAATGTGCCAGTGAGGAAAAGAGAGCCAGGAGGTTGGAGATGCTGCCATGGGCTTCCTAAGGCAGCAAAAGTACATTCACTCCTTGAACGTCTACTCAAGTTGAGGAACATTCTGGGCATGTCACTGACAGGCTGAAGGAGAAGTTGCAAAAGGACCCGGCTTGCCTCAATTTCTTTTTGGAATTATAGAAAAGGAATTACTGTGTGTCCAAGATGCACAAAGAAGACAGCAACCAAATGAAAGTGAGGTCTGGCTGAGGCCAAGAGGTGTTTCACCAGGGCACCTATAATTTTCCTCAAAGATGGGGGTGACGTGGAAAGAACCTGTAAGTTTCCAGGTAACCTGTGTGGGACAAGGAAGGGAGCAAGGGCTGGGAGACGTGGCCCATGTTCCAGAAGCACAGGCTGCAGGGCCTCTGTAGAAGAGACAGGATGGAAAAGCCCAAAGAGCCCAGCTGGATGAGCAATGTGGGGATGTCAGAGGGGTGCCAGAGAGAGCTGAAACAGAGGGCCCACCTGTCTGGGGGAGACAGCAGAGCTGCTAGGAGCAATCGCTGGGAGGAGAAGCAGGTACTTCCTCTGTAGAAGCTGAAAGGGGAAGGCCAGGAATCAGAATTTGCAATGGCCTCAAACCAGAAGGTAGGAGCTACTCATAACCACAGGTTAGTGGGAGCCATCAAAACCCTGTGAAAAGGTTTCCTCTGGGTCCAGCTATTGGAAGAGGTAGAAGCAGGAGAACTCTTGGGAGAAGCATTGAAAACTGAGTTTCTTTCCTATGAAACATTTTTTGAAGAAAATGTTAAATAAATTAGATCATTTACTTTGAAAAGACCAAATTAACCTATGCTATACAGTGGAACCTCCGTAGTTGACCACTTCCCTACATTGACCACCCCCCCCTTTTTTTAAGGGAAAAAGAAATACTTGCCTTCATACTCAAAGGATATTTTTGTTGAACACAGAGGTCTAGGTATATAGTTGAAAATTTTTTTCTTTTTATAGTTTTGCATTTTATTGTATCCTTAATTTTTTTTAAATTTTAAAATATGTGGTATTTGCTTTTTTTTCCTTCTTAATATTTTCTGTTCTATTTTTTTTTTTTAAGTTTCGGAACATGAAGGGTAACAGATATTCCATTTACATACTTTGTTTTTGTACAGACTGAGTCAAAGTCATACACAGGGGTGTGCCCTTCACCCAGACGGTGTGCACTGTGTTCAAATTGTTACCAGTTAGCTTTCATATGTACCCAAAACAGTCAAGCTGGGAGTCAAAGAAAAGATGTAATTCCTGGGTGGTGCCTGTGGCTCAATAGGTATGGTGCTGGCCCCATATTCTGATGGTCGCAGGTTCAAACCCAGTCCCTGGTCAAAACTGCAACAAAAAAATAACCAGAAATTGTGGTGGGTGCCTGTTATCCCAGCTACTTGGAGGCTGAGGCAAAAGAATCGCCTAAGCCCAGGAAGTGGATGTTGCTGTGAGCTGTGATGTCACAGCATTCTACCGAGGGTGATAAAATGAGGCTCTGTCTCAAAAAAAAAAAAAAAAAAGATGTAATTCCTTTCTCAGGAACAACAAAGAAAATACAATTACCTTTGAATATACTTTGCAAAGGAGGTGAAAGACCTCTACAAGGAGAATTATAAAACATTGAGGAAAGAAATCCCAGAGGATATAAACAAATGGAAAAATATACCGTGTGCATGGATCAGCAGAATCAACATTTTTGAAATGGCTGTACTATCCAATGTGATTTACAGAGTCAGTGCAACTCTCCTCAAAATACCAGCAGTATGTTTTGCAGTTCTAGATAAAATAGTTCTGTGCTTCATATGGAACCAGAAAAGATACCAATAGCTAAGGCAATCTTACACATAATAAGAAAGTGGGAGGTATCACTTTAGCAGACTTCCAACTATACTACAAGACTATGGTAAGTAAAGCAGCATGGAACTGGCAGAAAAACAGAGACATGGACCTGTGGATCAGAACAGAGAACTCAGAGATAAAGTCATCCTCATATTCTCATCTGATTTTTAACAAAACAGGTACACAAATACATACACGGGGTGGGGGGGGGGAAGAATCCTAATTCAATAAATGGTGCTGGGCAAAGTGAATAGCCATAGGATCTGTCCCTCTCACCATCCACAAAAATTAACTGACCGAAATAGGATTTAAACCTCTCACTGCTTGCAAAAGTTAGCTCACAATGGATAAAATACTTAAACACAAGGCAGGAAACTATACAAATCCTAGAAAAAAATGTTGGAGAAGCTCTTACAGATACTGGCCGAGGCAAAGAATTCATGAAGAAGACCCCAGAAGCAATCATAGCAACATCAAAAACAAATAAATGGGACATTTTCAGATTAAAGAGCTTCTGTAAGCCAAGGACAAAATCAAAAGAGCAAATGGACAACCCACAGAATGGGAGAAAATATTCACCTGCTGTACATCTGACAAAGGGCTGATAACCAGAATCTACAAAGAACTCAAGTCAGCAAGGAACAACCAAACAATGCCATTAAAAAATAGGCTGAAGACATGAGCATAAAATTTTCAAATGAAGATATGTTACTGGCTAACAAATACATGAAAAAAATACTCAGTGTCTCTAATCATTTGAGAAATGCAAATCAAAACTACAACGAAATATCGACTAACTCCAGTGAGAATGGCTTGTATTAAAAAGCCCAGAAACAACAGATTCTGGCATGGATGTGGAGAGAAAGATACTCTTATTCACTGTTGGTAGGACTGCAAATTAGTGCAACCTCTATGGAAAATTGCATAGAGATACCCCAAGGAACTTGAAGTGGACCTACCATTTGATACAGTCATCCACTGCTGGGTATATATCCAAAGGAAAAAGGTACTTTTATACAAAGGACACCTGACCTAATTATTTATAGCAGCACAATTCACAGTTGGAAAGATGTATAAACAACCCACATACTCAGGGTTCAGTAAATGTGCTGGGATTGAGGGCTGCTTATATGAGTTCTCTACTGACTGATTTTATTTTCTTAATGAAACAAGTAGCTAGAGAGAAGTGAAGAAGGCAGAAGATATTAGGAGTTTGTGGAGAAAAGAAAAGGTAGGGAACATTTGTCTTGGAGGGTAGAAAGCAGGTGGTAGGAAAATTTAGCAGGATTCTCCGGGAATTGGAGCTGTGAGTTCATGTAGATTCAGAGAACTTGTTTCTATGATTTCATCTAGTCACAGATAAAGGGCTGAGCTGGATATAACCAGGAGAGCACAACACATAATGAGAATAGGAGGAAGGTCAGGGTGGCTTTGACGGGGGTGATTTTAATGACTGGCCTTCCCAATTCCAATTGTAAAAGTCCCTTGAGATGGACTGAATTGTATCCCCTAAAAGTCACACGTTGAGGCACTAATTCCCAGTGTGATAGTTTTGGGGTTATTTTGAGATGAGACTGTCAGAAGTAACTAGGGTTAGAAGAAGTTGTGGGGTGGGGCCCTTACAATGGGATTAGTGCCCTTATGGAAAAAGACAGCAGAGAACTTGCTACCTCACACTGAGCAAAGGCCATGTGAGGACATGATGACAAGCCAGGAATGTGGTTCTTATCAGAAAGCAAATCTGACAGCACCTCAATCTTGGATGTCCCAGTGTCCAGAATTGAGAAAATAAATGTCTGTTGTGTGAGCCACCTATCTTGAGCTAAGACGGCCTCCTCTTACTTACCAAAAAGGCCACTTCTACTCGTGACATCTGTATTTTTTTCACTTTTTTGCTTGACCATGCTTCTGATTTAGTTATCTGCATCTTCTTCAAGTATACGCTCAAATGTTACATTTTAAATTAGATCTTCTGTAATCACTTACTTAAAATCTCAGCTCCCTCTCTTCTTGCCTGTGCATATGGCCTGCCTTACCTGCTTTACTTTTCTCATATCATGGAAACCTTCTAACATTCTGCTTGCCTTACGTACGGTATTTGTATCGTCTATCTCTTCCCACCAGATTACAAACTTAATGAAGGCAGGGATTTTTGTCTTTAGCTCACTCCTGTGCCTAAAATGTCTCCAACAGTCCTTGGAATATAACAGGCACTTGGTAAATATTTGTTAAGCTAATGAATGAAGTCAGGACATTTTCACTATTTGACATTACGTCTGAATTAGAAATCGACATTCAAATATTCCACACTGTTGTCAATGTTCCTGTTGAGTCTTGGTTTCTCTTCTTGGGTCCTGACGTTTTCCTTGCCTTTGCGGCTAAGTCTTCGAGGTATGATTTTAGGTCCAGCCCACGTAACTTCTTCAGGCTGTACATTAAGACAGGATAATATGTGGCTCCTGTACAGAACCCTCATTAGAGAGCATCCAGGCTGCAGTTGACTCCAATTCCATGTTAATCTGTGGTTCTTTCTTGCCATTCCAAACTTGAGGTTGACTTTGGAACATCGTCTTTCTTGAGTTCCCACAATATTTGCTCTAGACTAATGAAAAAATGAATGATCATAAATATAATTACTCTGAAGGCCTGAGGATATTTTTGGTACACTTTGAAAAAAGATGGGTTTGAAAGAGAAGTGAGTGACTAGAGAGGACTTTAGGTATTTTTCTCTGTTGGAGTTCAGGGGTACCAAAATTAAATAACATTTCTTATCCCCACTTGGGTTTCAAGCAAATGGAAAAATAAAATTAGGAATATGATACATCTGTACCAAAATGTCACTTTAATTACTGCTGAGAGATGAAGGGATAGATCAGTGTAAGGGCAAAAGGGCCTGTGCCTGGCCAAGGTAGATTCTACCACACTAGCCTTGCTGGGGGCGGAGCTGGCTTTGACCTGGTCAGCAGGGGTCAAACTGCCCCCATGACAGCACAGACCACTGATCCTCCACGGTCAGCCTGCTCTAAAGAGGGGAATTGGAGAAGGCCAGGACTGTAAGGGAGTGCCCATGATGTTCCTTCCTTGTGAAGGAACATTTCCCAAACTTACCTGTTCTTAGAATCTTTCTTATGCAACGTCTTCTGGGACTGGTAAGGCCAGGAGGTCACTTCACATGCTGGCATGGATAATTGAGGAAGGTCTGGTGTTAGAGTCAGGTGATATGGAGGAGGATGCTGTAGAAGGAAGAAGGTAAGGGTGGTGTGTGTGTGTGTGTGTAACATAAAGAATTAGTTATGGACGCCCTGGGAGAGGCTGAGTAGGCAAGTGAACAGGTGGTCTAGAGTTAAAGGACGTGGTCTCAGCTAAAAATGCAGTTTAATGTCATCAAATATAGATGAAAGCTATGCGTTTGGCTGTACATTCCTTCTCTGCATTTCTGAGTTAATGTGTGCAGCATTCCCTTTGTGACGTTCTATCGATTCCTGTCATTGGCAAGCATTTGATAAAGTCCTATAAATACGCCTGTCACTGTGCAAAACACTGGCTGGGAAAGAAAAAAGGGAAGGGAAGGACAAGTAGGTTCTTGCTTCAAAGAATCTGTCATCTAAGTGGATAGGATGGGCACAGACCTTCTGAAGACACTCGTGGACACGGTGGAAGAGAGATTACAGCTCTCTAGGAAGGACGCCTTCCAACTTTAAGTCACTGTCTAGATAAGTTGACCAAGGCAGGAGAGCGACTTCTCGAGTTTGGTTCCTGACATGATCTTGATTATAAAAGGGAAAAGAAACAGAAAAATCATAGTTATTTAGTTGTAATAAGTGAGTTGAATTTCATTCAAATCAAATTTTAAAAATTCTTAGGATTTATCCCAGATGAAAACACCAAGCCACACACTGGCTCAGTCTCTTGGGTCCTGTGGGCAGTGACGTGGAGAAAACCAGGGGACTGGAGCTCAAACCCAGCATCACTGGCTGTGTGACCTTGGACAGGCCCTGTACCCTCTCCCTCATCCTTGCTTGTCCACCTGCAAGATGAGGGTACTTACCTCTCAGCCCCCTGAAGGCAGGTGGAAGGGATGGTCTGGCACGATTAACTAAGGTGATTACTTTATTGTGTGCTCACGCGTTTCTGAGATGATCTGATGAGTGCCTTCCTTCCATAACCTTGGTTCTAAATTTTAATTCAATCTGGAAATAGAAGACAAAACTCATCTCGATCATGTTTTATTTTCTCTTCTAAAGATTTTTGATTTTAAATCCCTCTAATACGTGAGTTATTTTTAAAAAGTATAGAGAGGACTAAGCTAATATCCTCTGGGGATAATCTCTGTTTTATGCCCAATTTTACAAAGTCATTTTTTCATTAAATGTATTAATACTGAAAAATAAACCAACCAACAACTTAAAAAGGCGTCTGGAAGGAGAGATATTTTACCTGAAATATCAGCATGAAGAGATTTTTATGGCTAGTTTAAAAAACCTCTTAAATTAGGGGTTGTAATGGAAAGTCTGACCAGCACGAATAAGGCAGTTTGAAAATATATTTTTAACACTTAACACATACTATGCATGAAGTGTGTTTTTAACATGCTATATGTTTATTACAGATCAAATACTTAAAAGTGGAAAAACAGCCCAAATGTTTCTTAAATATTTGCTTACTATAGTCAGAACACATTGGGACTTGTAAGCGTGAAGAATACAGGTTAAGTTTAACATCAAGTGCAATGAAGTGTCACATTGGAAATGTTAAGCGAGCAATAAAAGTGTCATGTGAGATAACAGATCAGTTTCACTCAACTTTCTCTCTAATTGTGGTACAACTGTGGAAAAACACTCGACTGGCTAAAAGTGGTGGGCTTGAGGAGGCCCTGGTCTGACTTGTGTCTGGATCCATTTTCCCTCTAAGCTGCCTGTTTAAAGCCATCCAGTCGCTTTTCTTTCAAGACATCACCTCCTCTTTGAAGCCCTTCCTGGCTTCATTCACAAGAGTTTCGGGGCCCCTCTTCTCTGCACCTTGTGTCAATTCTGCATCACGTTATACAGCAACACGTTTTATCACTATAAATTGGACAGAGAACACTAACTCTGCCCTTAGTAGTTGTGAGACCTTGGAGGAATTACTTAACCTCTCTGTGCCCCTAGGTTCTCCTGTAAAATGGAGGTGGCCACAGGATGTAGTTCACTGGGCTGCTGTGAGGATTAAACAATTTAAAATCTGTGTGTGCTGAGAATAGACTCAGCGCAATGCTAGCTCAACACTGCACACGTACTTTCCCTCTTAAAATTTGCAGTGCGTTCTGGGTACACATGAAGAATATCAAGGCAAATATTTAACAAACTTTGAGTTTTCCTTCTCATTTTCAAGTACTGGCAGTCCCTGGATTACGAATGAGATAGGTTCTGGATGCTTGTCCTTAAGTTGAATTAGCATGTAAGTTAGAACAAGCACATTTACTATAACCTGTAATAGCCCTCATCTGTAAGTGTAAGCCATATATAAATTGGATGTTTGTAACTCAGGAACTGCCTATGCTTATTATGCAATAAAGACATAATATGTTAAAATATGTTTTATGCATGACATATGTGTATATACTACTTTTTTTTAAAACTAAGGTTTAATTAGTTTGTTTTGGAATTGTTTGTTTAAAAACTCCATTGATTTCCCCCACTTGATTATCATGTCCACTGTGATATTTTCTGCACATTTCCATTGCTGGTGTGTTGTTCAGGCTTAATAATTGTTCAACAAGAAAATAAGTGAGTGAGTGAATGGATCACCCAGACCCCCAGATGAAGCTCTGCCACATCGATTGGATTAGGTTTCTCTCTTTCTCTCTCCCTTTTGTCTTTTGCAGTTTCTAGAGGTTCAGAAATTCCTATTAAAAGCCACTAATGAGAAATACCACTTTTAAATTGCAAAAGGCTTGTCTTTTAATATCTCAAATGAGGCAAAAGGGAATGAATTTTGACAACTGCTGCAAATATCAGAAAAATACTTTGTGATTCTGTGACTCTGGCCAGTCACATAAACTCATTGCGCCTTAATTTCCTTATCTGCACGATGGCAATCATAAGATATTTTCTTCCCAGATGAAATGAGTCAGGGTTTGGAAAGAGCGGTGCCTGGGATGTAGTAAGTTCTTTAGAACAGTGCCTGGGACAGAGTAAGTTCTCAATAAACGTAGGTGACTTTTAGGAAAGGTCACCTCAATAAACGTAGGTGACTGTTGAGAAATTTAGAAAATTTTAGAAATTAAGAAAAGTTTCAGGATTTATCCTCCTTTCTTGATAAGTTACCATAGTTCATAACTGAGATTATTTTCTTTTCTCCGATTCTTGTGCTATAAATTATAAAGGCAACATTTATAACATAGAATTCCAGTACATTGTTATAGGGCGTTTTTACTATTGTGTAGCATAATGACCATAATTCCATTTTGGTTTTGCCGTCGTGTGTGGCCGTTCTTATTTTCCATTTTCACCTTTGTCAATAAGCCTGGAAAGAGAGGGATTGTGTGGGTTCATTACATCGTCACCCCCGAACGTTTCTCCCCACAGTTCAGATGGGCACAGCTTCTTGAAATGTGGTCGATCTACTTTCCCCTGAAATATGGTCTACTTATCCCTCCCAAACCCCTGGAAAAATAATGCTACAAAGTGAGGAAAAAACTCTGCTGCAAGTAAAAACAGACATTACCAGCCATCTAGAATGTAAATTTCTTTGCTGAAAAATGTTTCTTAAGATAGCTGATCAAAAATCTTCCTCTTCCCTTTTAAAGAAAATATTGTTGTTTTTTAAAAAATGAAGTAAGTAATTGAGTCCAGGTGGCTCAGCTGCCAACAGAAGCATCTCTTAGAGTCAGTGAGGCTCCAAGCACTTGGAAATTAATGGTGTGGAATTAATTCGAAGTTTATAGCAATTTTGCACACAAGTGCTTTTGACAGTGTGCTCAGATTTGGAGATTGTTGTCACTGCCTCTGACCACAGCCTTTTATCTGTATGTCACCAATAAGCCCATTATTCTTTTTAGAAAATTTCCAGGATTTACCCTCCTTTCTTAATAAGTTGTCATAGTTCATAACCGGATTTTTTATTTTCTTTAATTCTTGTGTTTTAAATCTAACTTTAAGAAGATTTTCCACACCTTTTTTCTTTACCTGAAACAGTGAGTGCTTTCTAAACTAGTGGGCAAGAAATCATATAGCTTCTCAGATCCAGCTAATAATACCCCCAAATGCATTGCTTTTAAGGCAACTGCAGAGAATGAAGGGGGGTTATTGAATTTTAGGCACCTTAGCTAATATACCCTGGACAAAATTTATGAAAGCGCTTTGGGAACTATGGAACACTGCACATACATAACAGATTTTTTAAAGTAACAGATTGATTGAGATATAATCGTGTGTCATAAAACCCACCCTTTAAAGGTGTGCAATTCAGTATATTTAGCATATTCATAAAGTTGCCAGCTGTCACCATTATCTGATTTCAGAGCATTTTTCATCACCTCCAAAAGAAACCATAGAACCATTAAACATCATTCTTCCTCCCCTCCCTGCAGCCCCTGCTATCCGCTAATCTGTTTTCCATTTCTACAGATTTGCCTACAAATTTCTATGGATTCTGGATATTTCCTGTGAACATAATCACATAATACATGGCCTTTTGTGTCTTGTTTTTTTCACATAGCATAATATGGTCCAAGTTCATCCAAGGTCTCACATGTGTCAGTAACTCAATCCTTTTTATGACTGTATAGTATTCCATTGAATGGTCATACCACATTTCTTCATCCCTTAATCTGTTGAGGATTGTTTCCATTGTTTTTTAGCTATTATGAATAATGATGGGGCTATGAGATATAGGTTTTCAATATATATTTTATAACTATTTTAGTCTTTTTTAAATCCACTGACAAATACCCCATGTGATTACAGCAATGCTCAGCACATAGTAGGTGTTCAAAGCATTTTCTTTGGAAGAGGAAACAGCTCCCAGAGGTGCATTCACTTCTCATCATTAGCGGGTCATGTTGCTCCCAAAGGTAGTTTCTTGTTCATGAGCCCACACTGTCTCCCACCTTCCTGTCATTCAGATGAGGGGAAAACGCCAGGCCAAGCCTCCCGATATTCTCCCTGCTTGACTTAATTTATCCGTGGCATCATTCTTTGCTCACCTAAGTTGAGAAGTGCTGAGTGATTGAAGTTAAAGCATTTTCTTTACTCTGGGGCTTCTCAGAGCCTTTCCTATGTTCAGGTTCATTACAGATCATCAAGGAGGACACAGAGTGAGTTTGTGTGCCAGCTCCTCCCAACCTTCACCCCTGTGTGTGTGTCTGCGCACACATGCACATATGTAGGAAACTGTGTGTTTCTCCAAAACAAACAGTTCTAGAGTAAATGGTCCCAATTTCTTGAGTTCCTTTTGATTGGTTCCTCCTAAACCTGTAGTTTGTTGACTTGAATTGTGGTAAAAGAACAAATTAAGGTCATATCTTATTATAGCAAATATGGTTAGAAAATTATTACTACAACAAAAATATTTTAAAGACCTGGCTGTAAGCCTAGGGTAATAGAGCCTTGCCTTTTCTTCAGAGTAAAATCACGGCTCCAGGTAATTGAGCACAATGCAGGGAAATGCTTTTCTTCTGCTCTGTTTTTACAGTGATGTGGGGGGCAGGGACCCCTAGCGTGTGGCATTTACCCTTCCAAGCACTGTTCATTGTTCACTCTTCCCAAGCACTGTGGTTCCTCCAGGGGGATTTCATGGCATCCCCACTGGGATTCCAGATCCTCATTCTTTGGAGTGATGGGATGAATGTAGAATCATATAGTTAGAGCCAGGGCAGGTGATAAAATGTCTTCTATACCAGACATACAATAATAAGGAATTATTGAAGATAGCCGAGTAAAAGGTATGACCCGCTTGTTAGGATTTAAGACCAGACACGCTAGGTCGCAAGCTTTCTGAGGGCAGCACTCAGGTTGCTGCTATGTCTCACTGTGCGTGGCCTGGAGTCTGGCAGAGAGAAGGGCTTGAGGGAGGTGTCACCCTCCCCCTCAGGCTTGTGTCCATCTTCCTTCTGCTCCTAACTGAGCATCTTTAATTGCTTGACCTCCCCTGATCCCCGAGTCTGGAAGGACATGAAGGGTGTGGGCTCTGCAGTCCTGGGGCCAGAACCCTCTATCTCAGCCACCCTAAACCTCCCTTTCTTTTCTGGTGAAGTATGTGTAATATCCAGGAAAGTTTCATGGCAATGATTAAAGGAGGTGAGGCGTGGGAAGTCCCCAGCCCAGGGCCTGTCCCGCATGGGAGCTGCTTACTGCTAGGTTCTGTTGGACCCCACCATGGTTGCCGGGCTCCTTCTTCCCAGCCTCCTGTCCCGTCACCTGCAGTGGCAGGGCAGGACGTGGAGCTCTGGGACCTCCGAAGTGTGGCCCTTCCTCCCGTTCTTGCAGGACCTTTGTGTCGCATCAGGCCTCTGCCTGTCTCTCCTTCCTTAGTTTCTTCACAGTTACCCTGCTGGGACCCTGGCCCCTCCAGACTGGAGTCCTCTGCCATGAGTTGGTTGCAGCGTTAATATTTGCCAGGGTTCTTGATTGCGTGTGACAGAAACCAATTGAATTCGCTTAAGAAAATCGTAATCGTAGTAATAAAGCTTCTGCTGGTGCCAATGTGGAAAGTTATAGATAGACTTAAAAACTGGAAAATCATGGCCCTATTGAGGGTTACAAATCAGACAGACTTTGTGTCTCTGTACTTTTCAGCTCTGCTGTTTGCTGTGTTGGCTTCCGACTAAGACGCGCTCTTTCCCCCAGGACTGCGATGATCATTTCTGGTAGCTCCAATATCATGCATTTCACCCAATGGTGATACTAGAGAAGAGAGTGTAGTTTCCCTCCCCTGATCTGCATCAACCTGCTAAATCTAACTAATTGTCCTAATGTGGGTCCCTCTTTCACTAGATCCTCGGGGGCGTATTCAGGTTCCAACTAGTATAAGAAATGGTGTGTGAGGAGGTAAGTCGACAGGCACCTGTAATCATGATGTGCCAAGCTTGTTTCAAGGTCCTGGGGTGCAATGTGAGGACAGGCTACCTGCTTGCAGTCCCAGCCAAGGGAAGTGTTCCCTCCCAGCTGAGCCCCTGCTGGTGTCTGGTCAGAGGAAGACTTGCAGACAATATTGGCTTTAAAGAGGCAGAAGGGAATTTGCCTCCAGGCTAGAAAGCCCAGTGAGGCTTTATGGCCAAGAAAGACAATGAAACAAACTAAGCAAGGAGGGAAGGAAGTGAGGTCGAGGGAGGGGTAGGTGTATTTTTTGTCTTAACCAGGAGAGACTTCAATGCCACACAAAGTGTTCCTGGGATCACTGAGCATCCCAAGGTCCTTAGACATCTCACAGAAAAAATACCAGGTGCAAGAAGGTGAAATGATTTACTGGACTGGGCCAGAAAGGCAGAAATGAACCAGGACTCTTATCTCTTCTAGACTAGCCCACTCTCTGCTGCACAGTGCCACATTGGATTTCCTGGCACCACTGGATGCCTGGAGAAAGACCACTGTTCTTTGCTCTTCCTTGTGTTAACCCTCCCTCTGTGTGGTCAGCACTGGGAGAGTGGGTGGACTTGGTACAAACACATGACCCAGGAGTGCAGGGTGCAGATGTCACCAGGACACCAGGGCCCAGGGAGGCTGGACCACCATCCTTGGCTCTGCCCACAGACCCCCCATCTGGCTACTTCTCCCATCCAGGGAGACCGTTTCTGGGCCCAGTTCCTCCAGGGTCCTCTGAGGGAGTCAGAAAGAAACTGCATTTCTGCTGGTTCTGGTCTTGTTCCAAATGAGAGAGCCAGTTGAACAGCAATGCAGATGTCCTCTCTGCCTATTTGTTCCAAAAGGTACTCTCCACCTACAACATTGCAGAATTATTAGTTCTTGAAAAGGCACTACTTCTGCCCCTTCCACTGAAATTTAATTCAACTCAATTAAAACATTGTGGCAGCCCCGACAAGGGCACAGATGCCCTGGAAAATGATTTTGGGGTGTTTTCCCTGGCCGTGAACGGTTCCTCAATGTGGAGGCGACCACCCGTGAGCTTAAAAATGAAAACAGTCCTGATGGTAATGGAGCAATTCAATAATACTAACTTACATTTACCGAACAGCTTTCTTTTAAGGTTAAATTTTGATTGAGTTGATCATGAACAGAATATAACCTGGGCTTTGTCTCAGCTGTGAGAGCTCGCTCAGCTTCCCTAATGCCTATCCTCCTCTGTTTAACTCCGCTTCTCTCTTGACATTCAGGGTCCATGTGCTGGTGATTTGCAAGTAAGCCACTCTGATGGCACAATGACTGACGCTGTAGACATTCTCTGTCCCCACAGTTCCCAAGGCAGAATGTCCTTGCTGGTGCCCCCACATTAGTGTCTATACTAAGGAACATTAGATTAAGGCTCGGTCTTCTTAACAGATGACCTTCTCAGCACAGAGTGGGATGCCATTTCTCCTCTGGGACTTTGGGGTCCCCCACACTGATGCATGCTCACCGTACCTCCCAAGTCCTGCTCCTCCACCACGCCCGACCCTTCCTGCCTCCTCCCTGGAATCACAGCCTGAGTAGTGCTGTGTCTCCTCCCATCTCCTAAAATCCTCCCACGGAACGTGACCACATACATTCACCTTGTTTTCCTCCTGGAGCCCTCCCTGAAGTTTCCACAGTTCTTTACTGTAGATTACTGGGTTTCTCCCACTGTGTGACTTGCTTCTAGCTGGGTCCGGGTCCCTGAGGTAGGGAGAACTGATTACTGACCTGATGATGTGCCCCTTATGCTTCACGCACAGCAGGTACTCAGTGGGCATTTGTTGATGCCTGGATTTGTATGAACTGAAACTCTCACCTCAGTAAGCAAAAACTTTTAGAAGTAGATTTAGTTTCCCTAGGAGGCTGTGTCACTTATTTTATTTTATTTTATTTTTTTGAGACAGAGTCTCACTATGTCCCCCTCAGTGGAGTGCTGTGACATCACAACTCACAGCAACCTCAAACTTTTGGGCTTATGTGAGTCTCTTGCCTCAGCCTCCCAAGTAGCTGGGACTACAGGTACCCATCACAACACCTGGCTATTTTTGGTTACACTTGTCATTGTTAGCATAGGACCAGGCTCAAACCCGCCACCCTCAGTGTATATGGCTCGTGCCCTTACTCCCTGAGCTACAGGCACTGAGCTGAGGTTGTGTCACTTAATTAAAAAAATAAAACTCAAGGCCAGAAACCTACTGGCTGGGCTGTGGTCAGGGCCTGGTTGGAGTTTGCAGGTTGGAGTTTGCAGCTGTGCTCTGACCTGAACTAGCCATGTGGGATGCTGATGAAGGCACTGCTCTGTGAGCTCACTTGTACATCTGTCAAATGAGGTAACAACAACAGAACGCCTACCTCTGGTTGACGGTGGGTTTAGTGAACACACGAAGCAGTGCTCTCAAAAGAGCATGCAGTCTGCAGCTCGCTGCCCAAGACTTTGCCGCCGCTCTCTGGCTGTGTGGCCATGGATGAGTCACTTGACCTCTCTGTGTCTTAGTTTCTTCATTTTTAAAATTCTTTCCTTTCTTGATTTTTATGAAGAAAGGAGTATTTAAAATAATCATCTTAAAAGAAAATGAATGCGATGAAAGAAAATATAAACAACTAAGTTGAAAAAATGGATGATCAAAATGAGAAGTTTAGTTAATAAAAACTGCACAACCCCCCCCCAAAAAAAACCCCCAGAAATCTTGGAACTGAAGAATACAATGACAGACCACAAAATTCAGAAGTGTCGATAGCAAATTTAATCATGCAGAAAAATTAGCAACTTGAAGATATGCCATTTGGAATTACCCAATTAGAGAAAAAAAGAAAAAAAAATTGAGAAAGAGTGAAACGAACTTGAAGGAGCCACCATCAAACATTTGAAAGACCCTAAAGGAGAAGAGAAAAACCATGAGCTGGAAGATTCCTCAGACAAATAGTGTCTGAAAATTACCCCACGTTTGGGAGGAACATAAACATACAGATTCAGAAAATTTGAAGGACCCCAAGGAATATAAATTCAGAAAAGCATACTCTGAGCTACATTATAAATGGATCATCAAAAGTCAAAGAGATAGCCTGGAAAGCAGAAAGTGAGAAGGAACTGGTCACATAAAAAAGTTCTTCCATAAAACTATCAACAAACCTTTTAAAAGAACTCTTGCAATACAAAAATCAGTGGAAATATACGTTCAAAGTGCTAAAAGGAAACAATTGTCAACCAAGAATGCTATGCCCAGAAAATCTGTCCTACAGGATTGTAGGGGAGATAAAGACGTTCCAAGACAAACCAAAGCTAAAGGAGTTTATCCCTGCAAGACTAGCCTTACACAAAAGGCTAAGGAGAGTTCCTAGGGTTGAAATAAAAGGATGAATTGAAAACAAAGAAAAGCATGACACTCTTTGGTAAAAGAGAATGTACAGTTAAATTTCAAATACTCTAACATTGTGATGGTGGTATGTAATCGTTCTTAACTGCGGCATAAGAATTAAAAGACAAATGTATTAATAACTAGTGTATCGGTAAACAATTAGTTAATAAGAAAAAAATATAAAGAATGACATCAATAGTATAAAAAATGGGGAGGCAGGCATAATTAAAAGTGTAGAGTCTTTGTATCTAATTGAAGTTAAAGTACTATTATCTTAACTTAAAATATTATAACTATAAAATGTTGTATATAAGCCTCATGGTAATGAGAAGGAAAAAAAAAACTTTAGTAGGCACACAAAAGAAAAAGAGAAAGGAGCCAAAGCACCACTAACATAATACAACAAACCACAGGGAAAATCAAAGATTAAAAGAGAAACAAAGCACTATACAACAGTAAATGCGAAACTCACAGAATGGCAGGAGTGTGTGCCTACCTGTCAGGAGTTACTTTAAATGTAAATGGATTAACTTCTCCAATCAAAAGGACACAGAATGGAATTCTGAATGGAATTAAACTAAAACAGCGAGATCCAACTCTGTGCCTAGTAGGGAGTCAGTCTGGCCTCAAGTGTTAAAACAAAGATTTTTCTACACAAATAATAACCAAGAGGGTTATCAGCTATGCTTGTATCAGACAAACTTTAAGGCAAATCAAAGCCACTTAGAGATAGCACCTAACTCTAGTGAGATTAGACCACAACACAAAATCCCCAAATTGCAGCTGTTGGCATGGATGTGAAGAGAAGGGAGCACTTCTACACTGCT
Source organism: Galago senegalensis (assembly GCA_963575145.1). Taxonomy (NCBI): domain Eukaryota; kingdom Metazoa; phylum Chordata; class Mammalia; order Primates; family Galagidae; genus Galago; species Galago senegalensis. The sequence goes on along the minus strand of CAUYTI010037575.1, from coordinate 14,371 downwards.
GGAGGGATTACAAACTAATACAGACTTTTTGGAAAGAAGTATGGAGAATTCTCAAGGAACTAAAAATTAACCTACTGTTTGATCCTACAATATCGTTACTAGGTATCTACCCAGATGAACAAAAATCATTTTATAAGACATTTGCACCAGAATGTTTATTGCAGCCTAATTTGTAATAGCCAAGTTGCGGAAGCAGCCTCAATGCCCATCAACTCATGAAAACACAAACTGTGGTGTATGTATACCATGGAATACTATGCAGCCATAAAAAGATGAAGACTTTACTTCTTCTATACTTACCTGGATGCAGCTGGAACATATTCTTCTTAGTAAAGTATCTCAAGAATGGAAAAAAAATTATCCAATGTACTCACTAATACTGTGAAAAAAGTATGTAATCACTTCCACATTCATATGAATGATAAAACACAAATATCGTCCAGAAAGAAGGCAGGGAGAGGGGAAGAGTGGAGGGCGAGTGGAGGGAGGGTATTTGGTGGGATCTCCCCAATGGGCACAGTGCAAGGGTACATTTCAAAACAACTAAGAGTATATTATAAATGTCTTACCACAAAAAGTAAGTGAGGTCATGGTTATGTTAATCAGTGTGATTTAAACATTCTACGTTGTATATCAAATCATCACATTGTACCCCATAAATGTATACAGTTATGATTTAATAAAAATTAAGTAAAAAAAAATTAAAAGAAAATAGAAAAAGATCACCATATTATGATAAAGGGCTCAGTTCATAAGGTGGATATAGACTCTTACATATATATATATGTATACAGAATACATATATACATTTATATCAGTGAATCTAAGCACGTAAATCAAATGTTTATATATCTGAAGGGTGAGATGGAATGTAACATGATGATAGTTAGGGACCTCAAAAATACACTTTCAGCAATGGACAGAAACTCAGTAGGAAAATGGTGGTTCAAGAACAAACTTCTAAGGGTCTAAGCTTTTGGCTTCTCTGCACCACTTTGGAAAAAGAAGAATTGTTTGGGGACACACTTGAAATACACAAACACTAACAAAAGCTGATGAGCAAAAAAAGGTCCATGAATAATTTTCATGGTATCAGGCAGCACAAATAAGCAAACAGTCCTTCTGTGTTATCCCCTGCCACCTGCAGGCCACTGGTTGGACACCCTGACAAGTTTATACCATGGGGATCTAACAAACAAATACAGAACATTCCATCCAATGGTAGCAGGATGCACATTCTTCTGAAGCACACCGAGAACATTCTCCAGGATAGGTAATATGTTAGGCTACAGAACAAGTCTCAACAAATTTACAAGGACTGAAACCATGCTAAGTATATTCTCTGATCACAATGGAAACTAGAAATCAGTAACAGGAACAATCTAGGAAAACGCACAGATATTTGGAAATTAAATGATACATTGTTAAACAACCAATACATCAAAGAAGAAATTAAAAAGTACCTTGAGACAAATGAAAATGGAAATACCACATACCAAAACTTATGTCGCAAAACAGTTTATACTTATGAATGCCCACATCGGAAAAGATCCCAGATGAATAACTTAATGCTATGCTTCAAGGAAGTAAAAGATCAAAATAAGCCCCAAATCCAGAAAAATGCTGCATGATGTCGGTCAGGGCAAAGATTTCCAGAGTGTGACCCCACAGACCGCACAGCACAGGCGACAAAATCAAAAATAAACGTATGGGGTTGCACGAAACTAATAAAGCTTCTCCCCAGCCAAGGGAACAATTAGTAGAGTCAGATCCATTGCCTAGGGAGGAGAAAATATTTCAACTTGTACATGTAACAAGCTAATCTCCAAAGTACATAAAAAACTCAGTACACTAGCAAGAAAATAAATAACTCATCTAAAAAGTGAGCAAAGAACCTGGATAGACACTACTCAGAAGACATACAAATGGCCAACAGATACATGAAAAAAAAGTACCCATCATCACCAATCCGGGAAATGCAAAGTAAAACCACAATGATATGTGTCCTCACACCTGTTGGAATGGCTATTATCAAAAAGACAAACGGCAATAAGCATTACAACGGCATGAGAAAAGGGAAGACTTCTGCACTGTGGGTGGGCATGTGTATTAATACAGAGGTATCATGAAAAACAGTGTGAAGAGAAAACTAAAAATGGGATTACCACGTGCTGCAGCACTTTCTCTACTGGGTATCCATTCAAGGAAGTTGAAATCAGTATGTCAGGTCTCTGCACACGGGTTCCTTGCAGTACTATTCACAGTAGCACAACAGCTGAGACAGGGAGACAACGCGAGTGCCCGTCTACTGAGGGACGGATAAAGAGAAGATATGTGTGACAATGGGATACTATTATTCACACCACAGACACCTTAAAACAGCGCGGAATCTTTTCATTTGTGACAACATGGGTGAATCTGGAGGATGTTACGCTAAGTGAAATAAGCCAGGCACAGAAATACAAATACTGTATAATTTTACTTACACGTAGGATCTAAAAAAGTTGAACTCAGAAGTAGAGACCATAACGATGGTTGCCAGATGCTGGGGATGGGGGTGGAAGGGGACAGGGAGACGCTGATCAAAGGGTCTCTGTCAGACAGGAGGCGTCAGCTTTGATGATCCATTGCATAGAATGGGGGTTAATAAGTAAGAATGCATGGTGTATTCCAAAATTCCAGAAAGAGTGGATTTTAAATGTTTTCACTATAAAAAAAATGGCAGGTACATTAGGGGATGGATTTGGTAATTAGCTCGATTTAATCATCTCACACTGTAAACACGTAACAATACATCACATTATACCCCATCACTGTACTCAATTATTATTTATCAGTATAAAACTTTTCAGATTGACGTATAACTTTTTCATAACGTCAACATGGATGTGGCACATGCAACTTGCTCTCACATTTCACTGGTCATAACCAGCCTGGTGGCTGCGGCTAAGTCTAAGGAGGACGGGAAACGCAAGGAGAAAACCTGTGTTTGGCGAACATTACCATTTCTGCTACAACACTCAGTACCTGTTTACTGAATACACGAAGGGGTGTTGTGGCCCTTGGCGGGACTGGGCTCGAAAGGACAGGCTTGAGAAAGTCACTTGATCTCTGGAAGTCTCAGCATCCTCTTCTGAGGTGTGTGGGAAAAAAAAGAAAACACACAAACAAACCTACCTTATTTTCAGTCTGTTTTGAATAAAAGAAACAAATTATGCAAAGTAATTAGAACTACACAGTGAAGTGATTGCAGTTTGCCCCTTATGCTGGCTATTCCCTTTCCGGTTACCTCTGTCCACCCTCTGCCTTTTCCCTCCTCTCTGGAGGGAGGGCTACTCCCTAAGGCTGGTCTGCTGTCTGCCTCCTAGCTGGGCACAGCCAGTGGGAAGCACAGAGGGCAGGACAGAGAGAGGAGGTGGTGGTTGATGTGTTTCCTTCTCCCATTTCTCTCTCCCTAATTTGGGATGTGTCTGCTGGTTCATGCAGACCCCTATCAGGGCCCTAATCTCAACTGAGCTCTGGCGGTAACAATGTTTCCTCTCTAGCTTGTTCAAGCCTGGATACAGTTACAGCAGTTACAGCTTGCTGGGGCTGCTGCTGTCTGGGAACATTAGCATCCCGGGTTTTTTTTAGCCTTGACCATGCTTCTGTCCATAGCTCTTCTTCCAAGTCTACTGACAAGGCCTATGACCATGCCATCTGCTCCCTGCTCTGCTGCGGGCTGATGTTGTTCCCTTCTAGACTTGGAGGTCCTTGGAGGTACAGAGAGTGACTCACTTTCTTTATAATTCTCAATCCAGTGCGGTATCCAGGGTAGAGTATGTATTTGAAAAAATAACTATTAATTTTATTAATTTAGGGCCAGGGAGGTTGAGTTCACACTGCCTTATGTCAAAATCCAGGCATGGAGTGGTGGGTCTGGGACTTAAACTTCAGATACCTGACTGTGGGTGCCCTGCTTGTAGCCGCCTATCCTGAATAAGTTGTTTGCTCTCAAAGGGAAGTTAAAATGTTATGGTGACGTCTTTAGGTTTCCAAGAGTTTGGGGGTAGACAGCACAAAGACTTACATTGACAATCATTCAGGAAGCTTGGAAAATAAGGCCTCCTTTGTTCCTTGCCAAGGTTCTAGGTCTCTGGTTTAATTGACATGCAAATGAAACTCCTGTGCAGGCCCTGGTCCGTTTGCCCAAGGCTTTTCCCTCACCTTCCCCAAGGTGCTGCCTGGTTAATAAGGCTGTTGGAGGAAGGTGAGGCTCTGAGTTTGTGGGTGGGATTGCGGGGTACAGGCCGTAGTTCATAATGCACATCTGTGTTTGCACTCCTCAGGGGTGGGGGTGGTCACTGCAGCCAAGCGAAAAGAACTGTAGGGAGAATTGGTGTGGGGATAGAGATAGGATCTGGAGCCTGAGGTAATGCACTCAGGGCAGACTCGTGTCTAACCTCTACCAGGTCGCTCTGCTCCCGTCATGCCCTGCAGCTGGTCCCTCAGTGTCTGTCCTGCTTCTCATTCCCGTTTCCAGCCAGACCCAGGTGTTCCTCTCCATCCTACTCCTCAAACTCTGTCTAAATACCCCCATCAGAACTGCGGTCACCCTGGGCCACACGTACCTGATCTTCTATTCCTGGCCTCCTCTGTTCCAGACCGAGATCCCAGGAGAGAAAGTACGTGGTTTTATTTATCACCAAAACCTAGCACAGCCTGTCATAAGCCACTATTAACACTGCCTTGCAGAGTAGTCACTGGACTACAATTCCATAACTCAGTGGTTCTCAACCTTCCTAATGCCGTGACACTTTAATACACTTCCTGTGGGTTGAGAACCGCTGCTGTAAATAGTCTTTTCTTGAATGCCCACTGGCTAACCATATGAGAGTGCTGTCTGCTTGTTGCCATGATTCGGGACTCTGAGAGGTGAAGGGGCTGGTCCAGTCTTTACAAAATGACTGTAAAGTAAGATGGAACCTGGATATGTCTACTGCCAAGTACCCACACTATCTTTCTGGAAACATAATTGCTTTACAAGAGAAATCATGTTGTGTTAATCTCACTTTCTTGTTTGAGGGATCACTGGACTGTTTTGAAGGAAACATGATGAAAAAGTTGTTGGTACAACAGCCACATCCAAAAGTCATCTGTGTGTGTGTGTATGTGTGGTGTGCACACATGTGAGGGAGGAGGGGGGAGGGAAAGAGAGAGAGAGAAGCTTTGTTGGCATCTTTATAGAGAAAGAAAACCTCTTTCTCTTCCTCTAATTCCTTAAATTATCAGAAACATATATATCAGGTCAGGAAAAATTATGCAAAAGTCAGCTGCATAAATTATGAAATATAAACCATAACTCTGTTTTTTTTATGGTTATGCCAAAGCGGTGATTTTTTCATCAAAATAGAAAACAAAAAGAAAAATTAAAAGCAAAGAAACAGATCACATAGGCGTCATCTAATGCTGCAGTTTTTTAAAAAAAATCCTTCTCTAATGCTCATTTATAGTTGGAGACACACAACCCCAAAATGCTTCTGCCCTTGAAACAAAGGAACAATGAAACATATCAAGACAAATAAACTACTAGATCATCTCCCTAGAGGGTCATTTATTCATTCACCAACTATGTATTGAATGGCCACATTGTGTCAGATGCCACATGTCACTAGACAGACATCAGTGAACAATGCAACTCAGAATCACACATTCCAGTCGAGATAGTCAATAACTGCAAAAGATGTGGATTTGGTCCATGTCAGAAGGAGTGAGAGAAATGAAGCAGGCCCTAATGGTAGGGAGACTGAGGACAGTGTGGTTTTCCCTGAGTTCAAGTTCATGGTGAGCAGGTAACACTGAAATGCTACCCAAGGAGGTGAAGGAGTGAGTCCTGGGCTTCCTGGTGGAAGAGCCAGAAGACAGAGCAAGTGCAAAGGCCCCAAAGCCAGAGCTTGCCTGGTGTGCTGGGACATCAGGAGAAATCCAGTGTGGCTGGCTAAGTAGAGTGGTGGGAGGTGAGGAGGGGTATGGGAAGGGTTGAACGGTACCCTTCCTTGGCCACTGAAAGGGCTGTGGCTTTTATTAAGATGGCAATGGAAGGCAATGACAGGTTGTTAAGGAAGTGTAGGTGCCATGACCTGGCCTACCAGAACCTCTCTGGCTGCAATGCTGAGTACAGTCCATGAGGGAAGTGAGGGTAGAGACAGACAGAAAGGGTGAGCTTGGCTTTTGCCTTCATTCCATGGAGAGATGACAATAACTTGGGTGAAAGTGGTGAAGGTTCAGGTTACGTGGGCAGAGGAGGACTCTGGGAATTGTCTTGCAGTGTCCGAGAGCTCTGTCCTTGTCCTTGTCCCCATTAACACTGTCATCAGCAGCAGGAAATCTGCTGAACGCACAGGTCCATGAGACCCTTGGAGGATATGGCATAAGTTGGTTGTATCACATAATGGGGGTCTGTGACTGTTAAAAACTAGAGCAGTGGAATCAAGACAGATTATTATGTGGCAAATGTCTATCTTTCCCTAACCAATCATATAAATAGATGAATTATGTCATCAAATCGGCACTCTGAATAATTTAAGTAGGGGTAAGCTCAATGGTCACGATATGGCTCTTAAAAGTGCAAATGCTCTATTAATAAAAATGTAATACTTAATAAAAGGGGGAGAAAGCTCATTTCTTCTCTACTCTAATTAAACTCTATCTCATATATTGCATTGTCCTGATTTCCATATTCTCAAAACTGAACAGAATTAGGAAAAAGTGAAGAGAATGATTGTAATTATAATGTGATTATAATTGCATACAACCATGTAGAATAAAACTTGACCCAAGGAATTAGAGGTATCATGTCTGAAAAATAGAAGGATTTTATATAATTAATGCCTGGTATATATCAGCAAATACTTAGATTTTCATGTGTGATTTTATTACAGATCTATTGGCAGAAGGCACAAATATATACATTTCAATTTTCTGTATAAAATGTCTACCAACCAGAATTATGAAAAAAATGAAATGGTTTTGTATAAAAAGTCATGAGTTATCTGGAAGTGCTAAAACCAGGCTGTTATACTAGAGAATCTTCCAGAAACTTTCCAGCCCAGACTGCCTGTTCTTCTGTGACCCCAGTGCGACAGACCTGCAGAATCTTATTTCCTGAACTGTATCTTAATTCCATAAAGGAGTACACTTTATTCATCTTGTTCCCCCACAGCACCCAGAACAATATTTTACTTATTTTTGGTGCTAAAAGAATTCTTGGAGAAAGAACAAGCACGTGGTTTGTGAAACTGTTGTAGATTGTATTTCAATTCTATTTTAGACTCACTCTAGATTTGTCTGGGAGTAGCATAAGAACACACTACTTCTATGTTTGACTTAAAGGTACCAGGGAGGAGAAACAGGGTTCATTGTAAATTTTAACATCATAGTTGAATTTTTTAAGCCTCTATTTGCTTTCCTTCTGACCACAGCCCTGCTCTAGAGGGTGTGTCAAGCAGGGAGCCGTACAGCTAAGGAGCCAGTGTGGGAGGGGGTGGTCTTGCCCAGACATCCACAGTGGGGGTTGCGGGCAGGACCATTGCTCACATGAGAGTTCTTAGGGCCCGCAGAGGCTCAGGGCTGTGTGAAGCAAGCCAAGAGCCTGGTTCATGAAGATGATGAAGATGGTTCAGGGCCCCAGCTAGAAGATAGATGGAGAGTGGTGCACCAGGTGGATCCTGCTCAGAAAAGGCCCAAGCTAAGGGGCCATCTGCAATTGCTGGGGATGCTGTCAGCAGTGGACAGGGGGCCAGACTGACCTATAGGCAGAGTCGGCTTTGATATGAGCCACTTGGTCTGGTCAACCTAGGCCACCCACGGGCCTGGAGTAGACTTGGGCAGCTCAGACTGGGACAGTCTTGTTCTTATTCTATCCATCATGCTGTTTCTTTCAGAGGCAACCAAAGGGGACCCATTCTGAGATTGAACTTTCTCTAGTTTAGAGACAGGCCGATGCTCAAAAGGAAGGACAGTCTTCCTTGCACTGTCTGGCGGAGCTGGCACTGGAGCTCACGTGCTCACTGCAGCTCCGGCATCTGCCCTCCCTTACCCTTAGGTAAAGAGCATCTCCAAAACTTGGGGGCCTGTACTCATGACCTTCTCAGCCTTCATGGGGCAGTTGGGAAAGAATCATTTCTGGATCCGTCTCCTTGCTAAGGCTGAGGCGTGAGGGTTGCCGCCAGGTGTCCAGAACCCCATTGTCAGCGCAGACCCTGCCTCCCATCAGGGAACGTGCTGTTTATTTTTCACTGAGTGTGTTCCAGTGATTCCCTTCCGCTGTTGCACCATGTCCCTGAGGTTGAACGATGGACCTGGAGAAGGCCAACTATTCATCCAACATCTGTTTCTCTGATTGTCCAGGCTCCTTGCTGTTTTGAAGTGTTCAGAATCCGTGTTTTAAGTGCATCTGGGCATAATATTCAGTCTATTAATACACACTAGAGACAGTCCTGCCTACTAGAAAACCAGGTACTACAGGGTTATAAAAGTCATTTGATACCTTGTAAAGCCCAAGAAACCTCGCCAATGCCCAGGCCCCATTTCTTGATGTAGTCAGGTGATAACACATGTACACTTGTACAGCCTTCTCCAGCAAGTGCCAAAAGTTCATGCTAAGTACTACATAAATTATCACCTAATTAAGTACTGTTTGGTTTGGATTGGGGGGGGGGAGTGTAAACTCAATTCTCCTTGGAGAGCAATACACAGAAATATGATGTGGAATTAATTGTATGGATCCAGGTCAAAGATCGAAGTACAAGTAGAATTGCCTTTGCAAAGGAGGAATGTATAAAGGGTTTTTTTTTTTTTTTTTTTTTTTTTGCCAGCTCAATGATTTCGTTTTTCACTATCTGATTCCTGCCGGCCTGCAACCCTTTCACCCTGTCTCTAAATCTCTTCCTTTCTATCTGCAAACTAGTCTCCGTAGCATTTACGTACTAAATAGTGTTGGGTGTCTGACGGAGGATAAGCTGTCTGTCGTGCTTTCCATCATCTGTCAAGAACTTTTCTTATTCGTCCTCAGATGTGATTTAATGCAACTCAAAGGCTCTGTGCTTTGCATCCGTTCTTTTCTCAGACGGACACCACTCTCTTTCCTCCTCTTGCTGTCTTTCTGGGATGTTCTTAATGTTCAATTTAAACGTCTTTTCATCTGCAAGTCATTTCCTTATTAGCTTGAGGTCTGAGCTAAGTGCCACCTCTGTATTCCCCAAACACTGTGTGTTCCCTCTAGTGCGTGATTTTTATAGGTTCAATGTAGTACGTATTATGATTCATTCTATATTATTGTATACTCACGGGTTTAATTGTCAGCTTTTCTATACTGTACACCTCGTGAGAGAAAAGACTTTGTGTTCCTGGCCATAAGTACACTGTTTGGCAGACAGTAATATGGGTACATATTTGGGGAATGAATGAATAAGTGAATGAATGAATGACTCCACATCCAGGGACCATGGTGAGTAGAGATAAAATTTATTTTTCCAGCCAGAATCTTTACGAGCAGTATTCATCTGGCCGCATTGTGACACCTTTGTCATCTTCGGATTCAGCTCCATTAAAAAGATTACCCATCCATCGTCAATCTGACCCACTTTGTTTGCAGCAATGCCCTCAGGGACGCTGGTGGAAAAGTTTCACTCAATTGGCAGTGAGGAGGATGGCACTGGAGAACAATCAAACGTCAGCCGCTCAACTGAGGGAGCCGGAGTCTTTATTTCCAGTCCAAGAGCTGGATGTGTTCTCAGGGTGGGAAGTACAGAGAGTAATGACTCTGTGTGAGTCTCTCAGCTGGCAGCACTAGTGAGAAATGGCCTCGCTCGGTCTGAATGGCGTGAGCTGGGGAAGGGCCCTGCGAGGCTGAGTCTGGTTTAAATGTCTCGCTGCTTGAATCATCTTGGTACCAGCTCTTTCAAACTCATGGTGTCTTGGACAGTTTCCCCTCTCTGGAATTAAGTGTGTATGTTGGCCAGAGTAGACTAGGCAATAGCAATCTTGGCCGAGCTGATTCCTGCAGGAATGTTATAGTTAATTGAGTAAGAAAGTTTGAAAGAAGTGACTCAGAAGAACAACAAGAAGTTGCCTTCAAACAAGTTACCTTCAAATAAAGTCACCTTCGTTTACCTAGAAGCTGTGTTTTGAGTCTTTTGAGCTGTCTAAAGAGGCTCAAGCTGAGGTGTGTAGTCCAGGGGAAGTCTCACAGCCTATTAGAGAGAATGGAGGCTGGAAGGGGCCTTGGGGTGCACAGGATGGCCAGAAGCCATGAACAGCACCACCTCCCCTGCTCTGGCTCCCCTATCAGGGCTGAGAAATGAGACAGAAGAGTGAGAAAACAGGGTCAAAATACTCCCTCTTGGTGGATGGGGCAAGGTTGGAGAGCACAGCTTATTGAAGCAGCTCGAAATGGTGCCCAAGTCGCAGTGATGCTGGGTTACAAGACTTGGGGCAAACAGCACCAGAGACAGACAAATATGCCCTGTGGGCACCGTGACCCGAGTGGGAGGGAAGAGCAGGGCTGCTGTGGGCACAGCTCTCCATTTGCTCTGAAGCTGACCCACTGGACATACCGTTCCTCTTCTGCTAGGGTGTAGTACGTGAGGGACAGTGAGCCCAAGAGCAGTGTGTCGGTGGATGTCCCTCCACGAGGAAGGAAAGACCCGCTGTGGGAATGAAGTATTTCTCCTGTGCCACCACGGTGACACTGGCCACCACGGTGACACTGGCCACGTGTCCCAGTATGTTGCTCACGAGATGCAATGTGGCCCCCACTACAGTGTGTGCCGGGCACCGTAGCCCCAGACCCAGACACAGCCTGGATCCAGATTCTATCTGGGTTTGCAAGTCAGAGTCACTGCTCACTCTGTGAGCACAAAGCAGATAACTCCCTGTGAGTGTTTCTTAAAGTACAAAAATAGAGATAACCGCAGTACTGCTCTCCCAGGGCATAGTCTGTGCTTCCCTGAATTTAGCGAGCCATCTACATGAGTGATATTTTATTATTATTTTCACAGATTAAAAACAAAACCAAATCAAATTTCAGAGGGGTTGCTCATAGTGCCATAGCTAGTAACCGGCATTACAGAGGTTACTGGAATTTGGGTCTGTCTGAATCTTATCTATCTTTTTTTTTTTAATTTATTAAACCTTAGCTGTGTACATTAATGCAATCACAGGGTACAGTGTTTTTTCCTCATTACACATCTCTCAGAGTGTTTTAACTGGTCGGGAGTGTATGAGGTCAGAAGTCCAAGCAAGGTAGATTCGCTGTGTGTAATGAACTGATTAAATTGATCCTCTGCCCAGACCCGTGGGGATCGATGCATTAGTCACGGAGCAGGTGCTGGAGTAAATATATACAGTCTATCATTTCCACCACTTCTTTTCTATATGCTCTCTGAGCAGAAGAAACTCCAGGAGGAAGAGTACCTAACAGAACACCCTTGTGGGATTTTTCAATGGAGAGTGTCCAGACCTCCTGTTCCCTCTAATAGTTGGGCTTATCCATACCTTAAAATTATGTCCCTTAATATTTTGGGGCCCCAGCCACGTTGAGAATGTGTTGGAAGCTATGACCCTCTCCTGCACACATGTGCATACACATCTGGGAGTCATTTAAGAATGCTGAGGGTTAGGAATGATCCTTACATGCGGTCTCTTCTTCTCGGCCTCTTTGCCTGTCCTCAGCCCACGTGATACCCAAATGCTGCCTTCTCTGTCAAATCCTATCAGCTCTGGTTCTTCTGGAAATTCTTCCCAATCCTCCCGGCCGCAGCGGCCTCACCAGCATCTGTGACGCTCATGGACTCTGTGCCACACGACCCCGTCCGTGACGTGTTGTTTTCTTGTCCTGCTGTTTCGGCTGCTGCACTTTGATGACGTGTCCTCCTTGAAGGCAATTTTAGAATTTATTTCTCTGTCAAGGCAAATGATTTAGTGCTTGAACATAGTAGACCCCCCCGAACATGTGACTGTGGAATGAATGGTGAAAGTGTTAGGGATAATGTCAGGAGAAGGGCGTGACGCCACGCGCGTGGCAGACGGGCCGGCCGTGCGCTTCCCTCTCTTGTGGGTCTCTTTCCTTTCTATCTACTGATCTGTTAACTGTCCACCAAGCTTCTTCTCTCCTTTGAACGGTCCCTGGGACTTGCCAGCTCCAATGGAGGAACGAGGTCAGGTGATCAACGGCAAGTACATTTCATTGGTTTAAAGGACCCCGCCTATGTTTGTAACAGGAGTTATCAACATAACTCTTTACCAGGGAGCCTTCTAGATGCTTCTGCAATCCCCATAGATTGTGAAACATGCCTCATAGGGCTTGTCTCCATGGTCCTTCTCGGGGTCCCGGGAGGGGGACCCCACTCCCCACTGTCTGTGACACTGCAGGTGGGCCAGGCACCTTGCCGCCTCCCACTGCATAGCGCTCTGTGTCCCTGGCAACTCTGCAAGGAGAGCATGACCTTGACCCACCTCTGCGTCCTGCTTCACCAACTGGACCTGGAGCCTCGTCTTAACAGCTCATCAAGTCCCCGGACTGCTTCTTGTTTTTTATTTTAATATGGAATGCTTCGTAAATTTGCTTGTCACCCTTGTGCAGGGACCACTATAACCTCCGTATTGTTCAAATTTTAGTAGATGGGCGGCTGAAACCTGCACTGCCCAAATCACTCAGCTTTCTGGCTTTGGCTGCCTTTTACATTCAGTTCTCAGGATCCACGGAAGAACAGAGAACGTTCCATTCTCTCCACAATCCTCATCTTCTACCACCTTCCTCTTAGATGCCATGGTCAAAATTCTCCCCTTCTCCCTCGGAAAAATGTAAGCATTGATGACAGCTAATTTCAGTGATTGCTGAGTCAAGCCACATTTCCTTCTGTGTTTTACGTGGATTCAAGCATATTGTCTCTAACTATTTGAAGTGAGTACTATCATTTCCCCTTATTTCACAGTGAGATAAAGCAGACATGGAGATGTTAGGGAATTTGCCTCAAATCTCCTAGCCAGGAAGTGGTGGGGCTGCATTATAACCCCGGCTAGCTGGCTGCAGTTTGCAAGCTCCTGGCGACTGGCGACATGCCTCTTGCGATTACTGACCTGAGTCACACACATAGTCCCCAATTTAGATTTAGTTCTCCACATTGTTTACAATCTCCTACTGATAACTTCAGACTCATATTTCATTTTTATCTCCAGACCCTTCGGACTACTTTGAGAACAGAAGGTTAGCAAACAGGAGAGAGAGAGAGCCGGGAGGGTTTCCTCTCTGGACAGCGTCTCCTGAATGTGGATCTCAGTCCTGGACCCTTTACATTGTTCCGTTGCTTGGAGAACATCAGTGTAGCCCCTCATAAAACTTCAGTTACGTTCCCTGAAGCTGGTAGATGTCACCCCAGGAAAGCTGTGGAACCCAGACACATCAGAGAAGCTGGAGTCAGTGCTCGGGAAGTAACTGGTGCAGGCGCGAGTTTCATAGACAGGACGGTGACAGAGCAGGGCTGGGCCATCTCAAGTTCTGCCCAAGAAGACTGCCTGGGAGCACACTCGGACTCCCATGACCCCACGGCTGTGCAGCTTATCTCTGGGGAATCCGAGATGGGAGAGCAGAGGTGAAGCAGAACTCCTGCCTGTCAGAGGAGCGGCAGGCACAGGAGTGAAGCTTCCAGACAGCACTCAAAGGACCCGTGAAAAAGAGCTGGTTTTCCTCATTTTCTAGGTCCCGGGAGGATAGAGCCACCCACACAAGAAAACTGCCCTTTCTCTTCTCCTTTTCCTTGGCAGCCCTTCCTTCAACTTTTATGGGGTGTAGAGTAGCAGGGAGGTGGTGAGCGAGAAGCAGGACGGGAGCCAAGGATGCCCGTCTCTGAGGACAGCTGCCCACCTGACCTAAGGTGGGGCTGGGACGCAGGAGAAGTCTGAACTTGAGTAAGGACTGAAGTATCGACCAGCGTCTTTTTTTTTTTCAAGATTTTTTATTAAATCATAGCTGTGTACATTAATGCAATCGACCAGTGTCTTGACCAGATATTCTCAGTAACCGAATGGAGATTGTGTTTTACAAGTTGGTAGGACCGGAATAAAACAGAAAGTTACATTTCTCAACAATTTTTCATTTTATCCTTCTGAATAAGTTTGAATAAGGCAAAAAGGGACAAAAGTTCGATGTGATTTTTGAATGTGATGACTGATGCTTGTCTAATTGAATGGCCGCACTTTGAAAATGCTCTTCAGTTATTAAAAGTGACTTCACGGATTATTTCCTCTCCCTTTCTCAGACCAGATGAATTCTGTCAATGTCTTTCATAGATCAGGACAAGCTGAAAGCCTGTTGAACTTGGAAAGTCAAGGA
>CAUYTI010037573.1:0-61117 GCA_963575145.1 Galago senegalensis | reverse complement strand
TACCCATGAACATAATAAATGTTTCCTTTCTTTCCCTGCCCTTTATTAAACTTAAAGAGACTTATTAAATTTCTAGCCACATATTTATCTAGGCCTTTCCTAACCAGTTTTAAAACAGCAAGTAAGAAGAACATTTTCCAGTTCCATCCATGTGAACACGAAGGAGGTAAAATGTTCTTCTTAGCAAAGTATCACAGAAATGGAAGAAAAAGTATCCAATGTACACAGCCCTTCTATGAAACTAATATATACGTTGCATATGGAAGAAGCAACTTAATTCTAGGCCAAAAATATGGGGAGGGGAAGGGGAGGGGGGAAGGGTGGCTGGGTGGTGGGAGGGTAACCGGAAAGATCACCTATATCTCTGTCTAACAAGGGTACAAGTGAACCTTTCTAGAACTAGGATGTTAGTTGACACAATGACCATGCAAATAACATGAAATTTATGTGAACCAGCTTGATGAAAGTATGTCAAAATGTGTGTGAAGACACTACACTGTACCCCATGTTTGCATTAATGTACACAGCTATCATTTAATAAAAAAAAATAAAATAAAAATAAAATAAAATAAAGAGGCAAATATGTGACCATTTTCAGTTAGGGATCATGCTTTGATGCTCACAACAAAAATGCAGGTAGAGTGACTAACTCTACATGGTTCCATTTTTCTCGTGTCATAAGGAGGTGGGAGGTGGGCAGTCTGGAGCTGTCAGTGCTGCTCCAGGCGTCAAGCACCCAAGCTCCTGGTAGCTCCCTTTTCATTGTTCTTATCTCTGGCTATTACCTTTATTGTCCTCAGATGGCTGTTCTTTGTCCAGATTATCTTGTTTTCTTTCAAACAAGAGGAAGTATGAAGAGGAAAAGCCTAAATGTAAATGTCAGTTGAATCCATCCAGCATAACAAGTGGCTCTTAAGTTCCTTCTGGTAGGCCTTCAATGTTCTCAGCCATAGCTGGGTCCCAGGACTAATATCCCAAGCCATTGGTGCGAGGGGATCTGATTGTTTTAAGTGAGTCTGATTGTTTTAAGCTGAGCATATTGCCAGTCTGGAAAAAATTAGGGGTTCTATTACTTAGAACAAAGGGAGAAATGACTCTCTGCAGCCATTTGATAATTCGAAAATCTCAGCCTCTGCATAATTCCAGCCTGGTGAAAGGAGGTTGGAATAAATGCTTTTGTCTGGTTCAAGTTGATTGTTGGGCTGTCTTATAACTGGTATGATAAATTATTCTTTTTCTTTTTTGAGGTTGAAATTCTTTAAATGTGTACTTCTTCTTTGTTAACTATTGTAGAAGCTTTTGAGACACATTTTCTAAGTAAACATTTAAAGCTGAGTCTTGTATTGGTTACCAAATGCTGCTAGAGCAACTGATGTTTGACAGAGAGCAGAAGAGACACACTGGCTCTCCATAGGCTAGATTCTCTAATATTAAACCTGGCAATGATCTGGTTTTTCAGGAAGAATGTACTTGGCATGAGCTTATTCTCCACAAATATGTAGTCTTGTTATTCATTTAGATTATATCTTACTTCAGGCTGCTATAACTAAGTACCACAGACTGGGAGGCTTACAAACAACTGAAATTTATTTCTCCCAGTTTTGGAGGCTGGAAATCTGAGATCATGGTGCCAACCTGGTTGCGTTCTGGAGAGGGCTCTTTTCTGGGTTGCAGATTGCTGACTTTTTGACTTTGTATTGTGTCCTCGTATTGTGGATGGAAGGATTGAGAATGCTTTGGATTCCATTTACAAGGGCACTAATCCCTTTCATGGGGGCTCAACCCTTATGACCTAATTACCTTCTAAAGTTCCCACCTCATACTACTATCACATTGGAGGCTAGTATTACAACATATGAATTTGAGGGGAATAGACACCAACATTAAGTTTATAGCAAACTACATGCAGGGATAATAATAAAATGAAGAAATTTTTGCAGCACTCAACACTGCTACTTAAGACACTGTTTGATATATGACTTTTGTGGCAAGTGAGTCTCTTTCCAAGAACTGAGAATATGATTTGTACCTATCTATAAGAGATATATAAACCTCCTTCCATTTTTTTCCTTTGCCTTGGATGCTAGGAAACTCAGACTCAACTTAGTGCTCCTGTGATTAATATTTCATTTCAGAATCCTGATAAAATTATTTCCTTCTTTTCTCTAAAAAGTTTTTTTCTTAGCTTCACTTTTAACTGTCTTCTGTTGTACATGATTTTCATCATAAGGTGCCTTTTGAAATATAGATGGAACAGAAATGATAAGGGAATCAAGTAAAAATAAAGGAGAAAATCCAGATTGTTTATTAATGTCTTATTCTACCAAAGCCATTTCCGTTGGGAGGGAGTAATTTAGGTTGTCAGATTTGTCTTAAAGTCTTTGGGTGGCAGGGTGGCACTTTCACTTTGGAAGTAAATAAATAAGCTACATTCTTCAATCTGTTCATCTTTCTGCATTTCAACTAGAGTTTAAATCTTTAGAGGGGTTGGCATGAATGGGTAATTACTACCAAGACGAATGGTGATGATGTTTATTATGATGATGTTTTTTCTTTTATTTGAACATTCAGAGGGAAGCAGCATTTCTTTCAGTAAGTCATTGAATTTGAAAAGGTAGGGGCACTAGATTTCCCTCTTCTTTCAAAATAGCATATTTTAAATGTGACAGGCAGTAAATAAGTTATGCTCAAGGTAACACAACGATGGTGTTAATGGGGAGTGTAACTGAAATGAAATAAGCATCAGGTTGAACAGCTTTGTGTTTCAGTAAAAGTTTTCTTCTGCCCAATGGCTTCACATTTCACTTGATACCCACAATATTGATGACCCACAACTCTGTTCAGAAGGGCCACCTAACATCAGTCCTGCCCTCAGCCCTGGATGGTGGGGTCTCTTCTCCATCCCTTGTTCTAGTGAGCCCTGCTGGAGTCATGCCCCCCACCCCCTTCGGAGAGAGCTCACACTGCCCACATGACCATCTTATAGACATTACTACAGACGTTCCGGACCTTGGACACTCCCTGCCCAGCTGGCTTCTAGGATCTGTGTACGGTGACCAAGGCATAGTTGCTTTTTTTAAGAGTGGTGATGGTGGATGGTTTGCAACTTGATTGAATGGGCTGGGATGTCCATAGTCTTGCAGCTGAGGTCCCTTGTGGCAGAAGATGGGTCTGGAGTGGGAGCAGAAGGGACAGAGAAACCAAGGACACAGATCAGGAGCTAGAAGCAGGTTCATTCTGCCCGTAACTCCACATTCAACCACCAAGCTCCAGTGAGTCTTAGAATTCTACAACTCAATCTTCTAGCCTCAAGTTCTTGTAGGACCTATAAGGGCAACCTGGCAGAAATGAGAAGCTGGGGCCTCCCTGAAGGTAGGGGTTGCCTATTTTTGATTGGGTGAGGAAAAGCTTCAAAACATACAGATTTAGGCAGTACCCCTAGGTTATTGCCCTGGGTCTTGGAAATACTAGGGACAGGCCTGCTTAGATGTTTTTCTTCCTAGGTTCTGCTATATAAAGTCCAGACTCCCTCACTGATTTTCAGGATTCTTTACCACCTGACCCCAAACCTCTTTTTACACTGTCATACCATCCTTTCAGGTACCCTGTGTTTCATACCTGTCTTATTTCAGTGTCCCACTTTCCCTAAACATCACCCCCTGCCATCTAACTCCCCAAGAGAGAAAAGTGGAGCCGTCCTTGACAGCACTAGCTCCCTCTCTTCTTGCTTCCACTCTGCTGCTGGGGGCTGTGCAGTCCCTCCATTTCTCATGTCTTCCCGCCACCTGTCTGGCACAGGTTCCCAGCATCTTTATGTGGGTGTCTGTAGCGGCTTTTGGTCTTCCACATCTGCTCTGACCTCTTCCAGTGCCCATTCACTTGGTGGCCAGAGTAATCTCATTAAAATTGATATTTAATCAGGCCCCTCCTGGTTTGGCTGCAATGGCTACTTTGAAATAAATCAGAAACTATGGGCTCCCCATGGTCTGGCCTTTCCCCCTCTGCAGCCTCCCCCACAGCACTTTCCTTCTCCCTCTATGCCCTGTCACACTGCCCTTCTCAAAGTTGTCTCCATGGCCATCTGTCCCCCAGGGCCACATCCTTCTGCCATCAGCCTGACTGTCATATCTTCGGAGAAGAAATCAGCAGGTTTCCCTGAAACATGTCCCTATAACACCCTGTGACTTTCGTCGCTGAACTTCTTACTGTTTGGACGAATATGATCATTTGTGTGATTACTCCTTTACTCTCTCTCTCCTGCTAGCCTGGACTATGCCCAGCAAGGTTGGGGCTGTGTTTATTTTTGCTCACCATTAAAACACCATTTACCTCTGTGCCTGGCACAGAGCAGGTGCTCAAAACATATTTGTGGAATGGGTGAGTTGATCAATGTACAAATGGCTATCTCCATGTGCTTTTCCACAAAGAAGATAGTATAAAAGGAACATGGCAGTGAGTTGCTAATACTCACTGTGTATTCTGTGCCGGGCACCATGCTAAGTGCTTAACACTGATTAGCTGAATAAGCCCAACACACCCACGAATACACCGTATTCTCATCATCCTCAACTTTACAAATGAGGAAATGAAGACACAAAAGACGCCCACTCCGTTAGTGTGGGATGCACAGTGCGTCTTTCCAAATATTACAGTCTGGATGGGGGGGAAGAGGAACTGTATGGTGGAGAAGGCTGCGAACACTACCTTAGCCAGTTCATCAAAGTCCACATGGGCAGTGATCAGGCAGACTGATGGCGTGGACCCTGGATCTGATGTGATGAAAACGGTGTTTTACCTCTGTGTCTTCCTCCCCAAACCACTACTGTAATCACGAGAAAAGCATCAGGAAATCTCACCGGAGAGACATTTGACAAATACCTGACCAGGCTCCTCAAAACTGTAAAGGTCATCCAACACAAAGAAAGTCTGAGAAATTATCGTAAACTAGAGGAGCCTGAGCAGACCTGAGGACATACTATCGTGTGGTGTGCCAGACGGGATCCGAGAACAGAAAAGGGTGGTTGTAAAAGCTGAGGAAATCTGAAGAAAGTCTGGACTTTGGTTAATAAGAACATATTAACATTAGTTTATTAACTGTAAGTGAACTAAGTTGCTATTACGAGGGGAAGCTGGATGTGGGGTGTACTATCTTTGCGTTTTTTTCCCTGTAGCCTTAAAATTGTTTTTAAAACTAAAGTTTATTTTTTTTAAAGAAGGCAAAGTCACAGACCTGGATAATGAATATAACCAAGATTCAGTACCCTGTTATCTGACCACAGTTCTTGCTTTTAACCTCTGAAGTTTTTCTGTTGGCTGTCCTTAGGAACAGCCTTCCAAATTCCAAGATTCAAATTTGGCCAGTCAATCCACATCTGGACCCAATTCATAGAAGACTTGACCTCTATGGATGGGGACAGACCTGGGGTGCATCCAGTAGGTGAAAGCCAGAGGTAGGAGCAGTCTTCTAACTTGGCTGGAGCAGGGAGTAAGCAGTGACTAGTGGAGGTGAGACTTTCTACACTCAGACCTGGGTTGGTCTGACGCTACAAGTAGGCAACTTCCTCTATAACGTGTTTTGAGAGCAGGGATGGGCTCATTGCTGGCATCTGGATAACATTTTTCTCAAACTCTTTTTGTTGAAACCCCACATATGAATTCGGATACGCCTATTACATATGAAGCCTTCTCAGATCCTCCCAGAGAAAGTGAATTCTGGCAGTGTACAGCCAGCGTGGGGGAGTCTGGGCTTTAGAATAGATGGTAGTCATCCTGCCTCTGCCAGGTGGTCAATTTCTTAGAGCCTCAATGCGCTCACTACTTCTTAGGATTGTTCTGAGGAACAACGGCAAAAGGCGAATATTCGAACACCTGGGACAGCAAACAATAAATGCTAAGTAAGAGCTAGTTCTGCGTGTCTCCTTCCCAGTTTCCTGTCTACGGAGTCAGCACATTTCTCACGCCATAGTGAGCACCAGCTTCAGTAGCTCCTTTTAGTTATAAACATGACTGTATCCCCACAAGACCACAAACCTCTGGAAGGAACAGACCATGTTTAATTCATCTTTGTATTTCCAGGCCCTGAAATAGAACAGGGTATGTTCTGAATAAATCATCAATTTAACTGAACCGAATTAAACTGAATTGAAAAAGCTGGGTGTCTTTCCAATGACGCTTCTTCCTAGGGAATTTGACAGAAGTGGATAAGAGCACCCCTGATGACTTCTGAGAGCACCCTAGGGTTTTTGTCAACCTAGGTAGAGGTGCATTCCAGAAACACACTGACATTTGTTTTCATCTGTTGATAAAGGACTTTGATCGTCATCTGTTGATATAATGATCCCACATTAACATCAGCTCACCACTGCTGCAATGCACCTGTCCTCAGTCTGAGCTGGTCCTACTTGAAGGGCAGAAAACTAAGCCAAGTCAAACACTGAGGATTAACACAAGTAGGTCAGCCAGTGGTTGTCCCCTACCTGGACTCCTTGGGCAGATTTGCTTGGCCACTAGCCACACTGGACACGGGTGCTATCTTTGGCTTTGGTGTGGTGCAGATTGAAGGCACTGAGGTGAGACGAATGGACTCATGTGATGCTGACATGCTTCTATTAATGTAGTAACAGGATTCTGTGCAGCTAACAGGCATATGCTGAATGTCTGTTGTTAGCAGAGCGTCATTGTAGCCAAGTAGATCTGATATTGTCCCAGCCAGGGTCCATTATTTCCTTTATCCAGTGAGCAGACAAAATTTCTATGAGGCAGAAGGAGCTGGAGGGTTATAGCAAGGGCACAGGCTTTGGAATTCTAGTTTCACTGACAAGCTGTGGGATTTGGGGCCAGGTGACTAATTTCTCTGCCTCCCAATTTATACCTCTGTATATTGTCCTGCTTCTTACTTACAGTGGGTGTTCAAGAAATGCTTTTGAAGGCTCCTAATCCAGCACTTGGTATAAAACAAGAGCTCCGGAAACTGTAGTGCGTTTTGATCTTGATAGCACTTTTTTTTTCTTTTTGTTGGTATCAAGCCATCTGTTTGTGTTTCATGACTTAACATCCTAGTTGCATGTTATTCTCAAGGTGAAGATCAATTTCACATGACTTATGTTTATTAAAGCCCAGAAATGGAAAGACTGATTGTTCTTGGGCACAGAAGGCACACATAGTACATTTAGTCTTTAGTCCTGTTAGTAGGGAAGAGGGTGGCGATTAGGGAATTTTATCAAATCTAGTATCAGTAATTACAAAATATGGCTTGAACTATTATTATCAAAACTTTAAAAGAAAGTCATGTTACTGATAGTGTGCTTATTAACTCAGTGGGAATGGCACTTAATTAAAACCAGTGGGGGGCTGCCTTTGGGTGTTCTGTGCAATGTATAACAAAGATTTTGCTGCAATGCAGAAGTGTAATAAATGCTTCTCATTTAGTCTGGGAATTCTATAATTCCACAGTGCTTATTTATGTGACAAGTGTTTATCATTGATCTCTCATATGTTATTACTTCTGTCTTTTTAAAAAGAGGCCTCGGTCACTTTTGTTATGGTGTGTTTCAAAGGCTATAGAGAAAACTATCTGAAGTCATCCCTTCCCCTGGTTACACTATCTTCATAAAATTGTAAAGCAACTGAGAATTTTTTTCATCTTATGAGGCTAAATAAACCACAGTCTAGTGAAATGGTTCTGTTTTATTATCCGGCAAAGTTAATGTTAAAATTCATGGGACAATGAGCTGGGGTTACCAGAGAGTAAATTTGTAAGAGAAATTTGAGAGACTGTGAATTTGAAGTTCCTTCTAGGACTAAAAATTAGTAATAACTAAGATTAGAATTGGACGTGTATTAGCCAGTGGAATGTATAAAAATCCAGACATTAAGAATTAATTTCAGACTGGCTATGTCAGTTCACCTCGTTCAGAAAAGAATATTCCCCATCTGATAATGGAAAAGAAGTTAGAAGTACGTTTTTTTCCTCTCTCATTATCTGAGAAATACAAGCGAAGTTCACAAAGATTTTTCTAGTGAAGTCTGTTGGAATTCCCTTCTCAAGTCTCCTAGGCTCTGCTGCGAGTCCCACACTTTGGTAGTGTTGTCACACATGTCCTTGTTTCCAGCCTGACCTTGCCTCCCTGTCCTGATTTCCTGGACGTCAGCAGGACTCGCCTGCCACTGCAGCCCTCTTTGTGAAGACTCCAGTTCAGAAACATTCCAGTCCTTATTGCTAATGTGGCTGGCTGGCTCTCCCCAAAGGTCTGTTCTGAACACATCACTCCCCTTCCCTCTCCCAAACCATAAATCGCCTTTCTTTGGTGGTTCACAGTCACAAACCAATGGGGGAGAGGGGTCAGGGACATGTGAGAACAAAGGGTCCCTGGCCCGCCCCTCCATTGTTAAGAGCAAACTTCTTCCCGTACATGATACAGCGGGACTCAGCCTTCCTATCTCTCCACCATTTTTACACAGTCCCCCATGCTCTATCTAAATGGGGGGTTCCTTGTTCCCTGAACACACGTGCCCTCTGCTTTCCTGCCTCTGTGCTGTTACTCATCCTGTTTCTTCAGCCTAGAATACTGTCTCTTTCTTATCCCGTCTCCATCTGCTAAAATCCTATCGATCGCTAACAACCACGCCAACTCCTCACATGTTCAATAATAACACATTCTTTAACTTGAATGAAAAAGTATTACAACATTACCAATGATTTGCAAAATAGCAGGGAAAAAAATCACAACAAATCTCTGTTTTGCAGATGAGGAAACAGAAGCCTTTAGAGATTGAATAACTTCCCTTTAGAGATTGAATAACTTCCCTGTGGTCACATATTTTGTAACTAGTAGAAAGTTGGGATTATAACCAGTCTACACCAAAACTGCTGATTTCCGAGATAAGACACAATTCCTGATTCTGTGTAAAAGCTTGAGAAGCCCAGGGGTGTCCTGTAGAGCCAGCCATTTCCCCATAATTATTGTCCCCAAATCCACTTGCACCTGAGCAGATACTTTGTTATTTATAATCCACTGTCTTGTGGGTGGTTGACTGGAGGGACGGTTTTTTTTTTTTGCCCAGCACTATCAGAGGCTGGGTGAGCATCTTTGGTGGCAGGAGCTGAAAGGCCAAGTTTCTCTGCACAATAGAAGGAAAATCTCAGGGGAGAAGAGAAGAGCTGAAACGTGCTGCAGTGTATGGAGTGGTGGCTTCTAAAAAGAGCAACTTTAGTATATAAATTTTTTAATTGTTTCATTTTAAGATAATTACAGATTCATATACAGTTGTGAGAAATTACACAGGGAGGTCCCATATACACTTCACCCATTTCCCCCAGCGGTTATGTCTTTGGTAAGTTTAGTTCAATAGCACAGCCAGGAAATTGACATTGATACCATCTATTGATACTCAGGGGTCGCCAGTTTTACGTGTACCCATGTGTGTGCAGGTGTGTGCTCATGCCTGTGTGTTTTCAGCTTTATGCAATTTTGTCACCAGTGTAGATTGGTGTGACCACCACAAGATTCCCAGTATTGCACTTTTATAGCCAACTCCCCTTACCACCCCCTCCCTGACCTCTGGGAATCTTTAATCTGTCCTCTTGCTCTATAATTTTATCATTTCAAGAGTGTTATACATGAAATCATACAATAAACAGAAGCTTTTTATAGGACTTTTCCCATTATTTGCTGGCAAGTTTTGTGATCTGTCTTCCTAATGTCATCATCCAGATACTGTCTGCTGCTTGCTGTTGCTTTTACAACTTGGCCATGCAGAGACAATATGTGATGGAATGTAAGTTCCTGGAATTGGCAGAAGGTTTAGGAAGAGCTTTAACTTTCAAAGACCACGGATTTGGTGGAACTGTGAACCTATAATGTTTAGATCTCCAAGAGTCTAAAGAGGCACAAGTGACATTGCATTAGACCATATCTGACCCTGAGGGACTGGAGATGCCCATGCATCCTGGCCACACCACTTGCTGTGTGAGCTCAGCTTCCTCATCTGCAAAGTAAGGACAACAATGTTGTCAACCTCATGGGTGAGGTAAGGATGAAATAATACACAGTGCACCTCATCTGGCTTGTAGATTAGGAAACGTTGTAGCATCTCAGGTATGGATTTATTTCACTCTTCTGTATAGAACATCTATTAGATGCCAGAAAGTGCCAGAGTCAGATAAAAAGGTGAGCAAGGGTAGATCAGTCTATAAGAAATGTCTACTTTCACTTACGTGGGATATGTTTGAAGATAAGAGCACGAAAAGAGCATCATCTAATCTGATTTACTTTTCTGCAGAAATGGAGGCTTTCCATTAGAATCATGTTCCTGGTTAAGTTCCTTTTTTTAAGTTACAATTATTTTCTCCCAGCTAGCAATCCCTTCCATTTTGTTAAATAATAAACATTGTAAGCCTTACGGAGCTAGAGAAAAGGAAACGGGTTTGCACCCTACCTTTAAGGTCAAGTCAATAGCTTTAGCAGGTGGATCTTTTTTAAGATCCATTTAAACAGCAACATTGAATTAGCTAGTTAATCCTTGCTTTTATTTATAAATTCTTAAGGAAAAAGAAAATTTACTCTAATGATGAAGGACACATGCTAACTTAATATAGATTATCATAATAAATACCTGTTAGTGCCTTTCTCATTTTTAAATTTTGAATATCACCAAATCATGCCTGTGCCTAATCTTTTCTATTTCACTAACTTACTTGCTAGGCAGTCTCCGTCCTGTGTTCCCTGTTTCCTTCTGCTATTTAATAAAGCCGTTAATTATCACCTACCTTTTAGAAGAGACGTGTGTTCACTGTTTCTTTGATCCTTAGCTCCTTCATCTGTAAAGCAGAAGTAAAATCAAACTTTCTTACCATCAGGGTTCTTCTAGGGAAAAGATTAGGTAGAATATGCAAAAAAATCGGCAACAGGAGAGGGCCTGTGATGGGAGGTGCCATGACAGCAGGAAGAGGAATGAGCACGTACTTGGAGGGAGAGGGCCGGGGTTCAAATCCCAGCTCAGGCACGTTGTGCCGGCTGTGTGACCTGGAACAAGTGGTTTCACTAATCGAGACTCGGCTTCCTGATGTGTCCAACAGGAATGACATCACACGGAAATTCGTCTCTCTCCTGAGATGTGTTCTGGTTTCTCTCCCTCTCCCCTCCCTCGCCAATCCCTTGTCTGTGTCCTCTGCGCTCTGGGTGCCTGATCCCTGCAATGCGGAATGCGCTGTGCATGTCCCCTGGCCAGGTGGCTCTCCGTGAGGCAGGTGGGAGACACTGGCAGATCAGGTGACAGGAAAGGGAAGTCGGGGACTTATTTGCTCTCTTCCCACTTTGGGGCCTAGCCTTGAACTCAGCTTCCAGGACAGCTTCTCCTCAGCCAATGCAGTTCTCACTGAGCTCCAAGCCACTGTGTTTCTCTAGGCATTGGTAACAGCTCTGCACTTTTGCTCACCTCTGGGTACCTCACCATCCCTTACTATGCCCCTTAACCGTCTCTGCACGTCTGTGCTCCTTTCATTAAGAGCTGCTCCATAGCAGCAGCTGTGCTAATTATTTTTCCCCTTTGAGTTCCCAACTGGTGTAAGTGTGAGGGGATTGAATTTCAATATAAATGAACATTATTTAGCCTTGAATCTGGTGCACAGCAATAAACAGGGATTCTCAGGCTCTCATTTGTTGACGTGATTTTACTCAAATTTTTTTGCAGAGTGTAACTTCTTTCTATTTCTTACAGTTTACATCAAATCCACTCTTTTACACTAAGCACAAAAAATGGGGTGCACTGGATCCCACACACAGAGGGGGGTCCCCCACAAAGATTACTCTGCTGTGGATTCCCTTCTGCTAGCTCCTCCAGTTGACCCAAAGACCGTCAACCCCTGTTTGTAAACTACATTTATTCCTAAACACTGAAGTTCATGTGCTAGTTAGCAGAGCTTCTTATGCAAGTTTTACAGCTTGTTTTTCATTTCAGATAGTCTTGTCTGCTTTTAAAACTTAGGCTTAAAATTGGAAGTTACCTTGGGGCCACCTCCTTCAGCTTCTCTTCTATATACAATTCAGCCCTTTCAAGTTGTAGGTTAACTAAGAAATGTGACTGGGAGAAACATTTTTTTCAAAACTCTCACCTTTCCCCCCTGAATATTTAAGCATGGATTAACATGTTGCCCTTCGAAGACCTTTTCTAGTTGGATTTTCCTTCTTCCCCTAGATGAGTGAGTGAGCACAATTAACTTACAGCATCTCCCTTGGTAATCACAAGTGATTTTTTTTATTGCATCATATCCAGGAGGAGAAGGATTGTAGAATAATAAAGTTGCATGACTAGAGACAGATAATATGATTGCCAACGTTCAGGGTCTTATTCAGATCCATTTCCTGTTTTTGGATACTTAGACTCCAGAGATTTTAGAGACGGAGGAAGCCTTACTGATCACCAATCAATTTGTCCTGCTTACAGACAAGGCAACTGAGTGAGGCTTAAAGTTAGGAAGTGACTTGCTCTCTTGGAAAGATGTCCCGTCTAGTTTTTAGGGATAACAAATTCTGAAGCATAATCTAAGTGTTGCTACTGACCTCTGGACCTTGAGTAGGGAAAGCCTACTCAAGACTTCCACAGACTCTTTTGAAAAGAAAAAAAACTTAAGAACACTGATCCACACAATCCTAAGTTTAAAATCAAAAATAAAACCCGTATGTATGTGTGCACGTGTGTGTGTGTGTGTGTGTGTTTGCTTTCTTTGTGTTTGTTTTAAACTAACATGCTCTGAGAACTATAATCTTGGTTTCGATTTTCCCTACATTTGTATATATGCATTTTTCTTTTTTTTTCTCTAATAGCATTACCTTTGACCTATGTATGACATTTGCTCGTGTGAAAAATTATAAATTTAATAAGAAAAGAGAGGAAGCATATATAAAACCAGGGCCTGTTCATTCATCAGGTGTTGCTGGCATGGAGCCCAGGGCACATGTGGTTCTCACGGGAAAACAGAACAGACTGAGACGTGGATGGGAAATCATTCCCTTTCAAATTCTTAGAAAATCCTTCAAAAACGAAATTAATAAATATTTAATTGAATGGACATCTCCTAAGATAACACCCTGTCAGCTTCATGCATTGCTGAATTTAGTATTTATAAAAATTTCATTGTCTTAGAAAACATTTGGAGGTGAGATGTTCCTTCACAAATTCCCAAGTATGCATGATAATTGCCAAGAAATCACTGACATTCTAAATTAGATGAGCTTTTGAGCCAACTAATTTTCCAGACAAAATTGTAAATAAAAAAATTTCATTTTAATTTCCCTGCAGAGAAAATTATATTTAATGCGTGATGTGGGTACATACGATATTATTTATGGGATATGGTCTGAGGCCTCCAAGAGAAAAACACCTAGGGCCTTTTAGGGGCTTAAACCTATCTGGTAGATGACAGAGAGTTGGGAAACATTTTCTAGTTTGTTAGAATAACGTGCTATATGAGTGCTCCACGAATGTTACATGAGTAACATTAAAGAGTGACATTAGTGGAGTGGGAGGCACAGGTGGCCACTGATTGTGTTAACAGAGTGTATTAGTTAGCTATTGCTAGGTAACAAATTACCACACATTTAACAGCTTAAAACAACACATTTCCATTCTTGTGATACTTTGCTAAGAAGCACATGGGGATGGGTGGAAGGTGATTGGAGGGATCACTTCTATGGTTTATCTTACAAGGGTACAAGTGAATCTTTCTAAGAGTAGACTATAAATGTCTTAACACAATAACTAAGAAAATGACATGAAGGCTATGTTAACCGGTTTGATGAAAATATTTCAAATTGTATATGAAAACACCACACTGTACCCCATGATTTTTCATTAATGTACACAGCTATCATTTAATAAAAAAAAAACATTTATTATCTCACAATTTTTATGAGTCAACAATAGTCAAGGCACTGCTTAAATGGATGCTCTGCTTAAGATATCCTTAGCTACAATCTAGGTGTCCTCCAGATTGTGTTCTCTTCTGAAAGTTGAACTAGAGAAAAATGTGTTTCTGAACTCATTAGAGTTGTGGGCAAAGTTATTTTTCTTGTGGAGAGGACTGAGGGCCTTGTCTCTGCTAGCACACAGCTAGCAGCTGTTCTTGATTCTCAGAAGCTGCCTGGTGTTACTGGAGGCTGCCTGTGGTTTCCAGAGTGTGCCTGGCATTTGCAAAGGCTGCTATTTAGCCATTAAAAAACATGGAGACTTTACATCTTTTACATTTACCTGGATTGAGCTGAAATACATTCTTCTTAGTAAAGTATCACAAGAATGGAAAAAATAATCCAATATACTCCACACTTTTATCAAACCATTATTAGACAATTACATGATCATATAAACAAGAAAATAGAAATATAGTCTAGTACAAGGGTGGTGAAGGTGTCCCACAAAACCCCTTGTTTGGAGACACAGAGGAAAGTACTGTTAGATAAAATGATTGGAATGGAAAGGGGGGCTGAGGCTCCGTCAGGCACACAGCTGACACCCATGTTTATTGAGCTCCTTATAAACTTGTCTTAGTAAAGGTTAAAAATAGCAAAAAGAAGCCAAACAAGGTAAGATGTTAAAACTGCCATTAAAACTCCAAATCAGCACAAAACTGCTACTGATCACAAGCACAGTTAAAAAAGGCATTTTTACTTCAGACTTAACCACAAAAGCACCAGGATGTCTGTTCCTGTTTGCCCATTTCTTCTAAGGTAAAACTGAGTACTGCTGTGTAAGTAAGGGGGGAAAGTACAGGATACAGCAGCCCACTGTCTCAGCAAGTGTTATCTCCAGCTACAACCTGGCGAAACCCACCAGCTATCTTATCTGTAAACATGACTGTCTGCTTTTAGGCAGATCTAAACATATTCTCAGAATAAGAAGCTTATAGCCACGTTCCTCAGGGAGCACTTGAGAATAAACTACTATGCTTAGGTACGGGGGGCTGCACCCCAACAGGTGGAGAGAGGTAGAACAGGAGGGGGAAGAGATGGATGATTGGCATAAGGAGGGAGGGCATGAGGCGGGATCTCACCTAATGTGCACATTGTGAGGGTGTATAATACACACCCTCGGGCTTAGGGGCTCTTTTACAACTAGAACCTTACCCTGGAAGTGAGAATAATGTAACCTAAAAATTTGTACCCTCATATTAATTTGAAATAAAACAAACAAGCAAACAAAACAAACAAAAGGCTGCCCTTGGTTCCTGGGGGCTGTGCGTGGTTCTAGATGCCAGCTGCCGCCCTTCATTTTCAGAGCTTGCCCTTGGTTCCTAGAGGTTGCCTGTAGCTCCATGTAAAGCCGGCTTTCCCCACATGGTTGCTTACTTCTTCAAGTAAGAAACAAGAGTCTCTAGAGTAAGTCCAATAGCAGGTTCAAGTCTTATATCCCAAAATATAACTACAAGGATGAGATCCCATCACCTTCATGTATTCTGTAAGTTAGAAGCAAGTCATAAGTTTCTTCCACCATCAAGGTAAGATGGTTACACAAAGTTATGACCACCAGGAGATGGGGATCATAAGAGTGCTCCCTAAGTCTGTGCAACATTCAGAGAACCTAAAGGTCTATTCATTCCCCCTAATTGATTAAGCTTTTTTGATTAAGCATTAGAACAGTTCTGCTTGTGGAAAGAGAGTCATGGAAAAAACAAACCCAAGAGTGGTCAGAATCACATCTGCCTTTCAGAAGCCATCTCTGTCCTTCTGGGACTCTCAGCAGATGGCTTGCTAGCACCCAGATGACTAGCACGTCTCCAAAAAGTGACGTACCCAAGCTTGCCTTCCATACAGAAGACCAGCCTCCCTTTCACAAGCAAAAATTACCGATAGTGTGATCCATTCCTTTCTATCCCTGTAAGCAATACAAACTAACATTGATAGTGACCTTATTTGTTATCCAACATGAATTGCATTCCCATGTTAATAGGGTACAATCCTGTGTCAGCTCAGAGTTGAAAGAATTACAAGGATTGTAGTCACTGTGGCAAGTCCACTTGGGAAGATGTTTGGGCACATTATACTAAAAATGCCAGACCTAGGCCTGGTGCAGTGCCTCAGGCCTGTAATCCTAACTCTCTGGGAGGCCAAGGTGGGAGGATTGCCTGAGCTCAGGAGTCCAAGACTAGCCTGAGCAAAAGCAAGATCCTGACTCTACTAAAAATATAGAAAAAAATTATGGTAGTAGGCACATGTCCCAACTACTTGGGAGGCTGAGGCAGGAGGATCACTTGAGCCCAAAAGTTTGAGACTACTGTGAGCTATGAGGCCTTTACACTCTATCCAGGATGACACAGAGTTAGACTCTGTCTCACAAAGAGAAATGCCAGGCCTATGAATTTACATATAGGATAGTTTGTGCTGATGGGAACAGGAACTCACACTTTCTACCAGATTTTTGTGCTTACCCTTTGGATTTAATGTTTCTTGCAAGACTTACTGGGTATTGACCTCTGCCTACCCATAACTCTGCTTTTCTTTCTGGATTAGGCTTTTCTGTGTCTTCAAGGCTTCTGGCAACTAACCTCAGTCTAATCCCAATTTTGGCCCCGCTATCCCCTCCAGGCATTGAATGTTACAGTAACTCCATCTCAGACCAAGTGTGAAACCCATGTGAGTGTGTGGTTCAAACAATATTGCTGGCTGCTGTAACAAAAATCTCAGAAGCTTAATGTTTATTTCTTGCTGATGTGACAAGATAATGCAGGTATCCCTAGGAAGCTCTCCCATGGGTGCCATGGTGCTGGTACTCTGACCCCTTCCTTCCATCATGTGGCTCTTCTATCTTTGATACATGGGTTTCTCAAGCCTTGTGCTTATCTGGATTTAGCCAGGGAGAGTGAAAGAGTCTGGTATGTTGTGCATCAAAAGTTTTATGGGTTAAGCTTGGGGTAATACCATCACTTCTCACTTTCACTGGCCATAACAAATGTCAGGGAGTCTCGTAAATATAGTCTGGCCATGTGGTTAGGAGGAAAGGGAAATTTAGCTAGCCGTCTCTGCCACATGGAACCCTTTGGCAGCCACGAATCTATACTCACATGCATGTTGGGCAAACACAGTGGGCAGCAGTTTTGAGGAAAAAGAATTATTTATTGACTAAACATTGATGCTAAACTTAGTATGTTCCAGATACTACTCTAAGTGCTTTGTAAATAACTCACTTAATACTTTACAACCTAATAAAGTAGGTACTGTCATTATCCTCCTTGCAGACTGAAGACCCGAGGCACAGAGGGGTTCAGTAGGTTGCTCAAGACAGCAGCTCCAGTAAGGGGCAGGGTGAGGATTTGCACACAGACATCCTGACTTTGGGGTCTGTGTGTTCACCGCTATGCTACACTGACTCTTTGTTAGTGCTATGAGTCATTTATCAGGATAAAATCTTTTTATTGGTGAAAACTTGGGTATCTTACTACAGCCCCTTGAGGAAAGACAATATTATTTCCATTTAAGAGATTATGCAGTGCAGTCCACAGAAGCTGATGGACCTCCAGAAGTCACACACCCAGAAGCAATAATTGCTGTGCTCCTACAAGGGGGGACCACTTTGAATTGAATTCAACAATCCTTGGGCCATGTCTGGTTTTTTTGCTGATGGAGCTTTGACTGTGCCCTTTTCAGAGACTATTTTGCCACCACTTTTATAGGTATAAATGTGAATATTTTACCTGAGGCAGAAGACTCAATTCTTAGTGTGATTGGACCAGTAGCTTATAAACAGCAGAAATTTGTTTCTCAGTGGACTAGAGCCTGGGAAGTCCAAGATCAAGGCCCTTGCAGATTATCTGATGAGCAGAGACTTCCCAGACAGCTGCCTCCTTCCTGGGTTCTCACTTAGTGGAAGGGACAAGAGATCTCCCTGGGGCTTTGCTCCTCCTAATATAATCAAATACCAAAGGTTCTATCTTCTAATACCATCGCCTTGGAAGTTAGAATTTCAACATGTGAATTTTATAGTGGCACAAACTTTCAAACTATAGCAACTCATTTAATCCAAGAAAGACAGGGAAGGACTATGAATTAATTTCCGATGTTAGCTTACCTTCAAGCTGTCAAAAGATCTTAAGCATGGTATAAATTGACAGCACAAACACAAAGGATGTTTCAGTGGCAGGTGATGCCAGCAACCATGAGTATTAAGAAATACAGTAAGCTTTAGAAAATTCTTCACATGATTCAACTTTACTTATTGTTGAAAAATAATACATAGAGCTATTGATGTGACCTTCCTACTGCTTTATGAGTGAATGCTGCAAACAGTATTACAGAATATTTCACTGCCAGTGGCTTGACCTTTATCCTTCATGTATCAATCTGTGAAAAATACCTCAAGATCTGTCTTCTAAACTTTTCCTGGAATTTTCAGATTTTTATGAGATTCATCAGACAAAAATGATGATTTTGAGAACAGAAAATACCAAAATTGGAATGGCATCTCTGTTTTAGCATTTTAATTACATTTGTCAAATAATTCTACAATTTTTGCTGGTCCTTATTTTTGATTTATTGGCTTTCTTATTTAAGTCTTGTGACCTTATCTCTTTGGATTAAGTCACAAGCTTATTAGTGCCTGTTTCATGAAAGGGAGGATCCTAGCACTGATAACAAGTGACTGCTTTAAGTTATCTATTTTTCATCTATAAAGGTCTCAATGTAAAAAAGTATGATGAAGCTCTAAAAAAAAAACCCCAAGGTTTTTGTTAAAGACTTTTTGTTAAATTTAAAAGAAAAACAAACAGGCATAGGATTTTTATCATCCCAACTTAACCCTTTATTTCTCTATCTCTCCCTTTCGTCTTTATATATAATAAAATCACGTTTACAGACTTCTTTGAAATTTGGAGATTAATTTCATAAACATCTTTTCGTTTACTAGTTCTAGCACAGTCCTGAGAAGTAAATGTAATTACTATCCTCAATTTACAAGTAAGGGGACAGATGCCAGTGATTTTCCTGGGTCTCACATCCCATACAGGGCAGCTGGAAGCCCAGTCTTTTCACAGAGATTCAGGATCTGGATATTCTTGATTTTCTTCTGCTGACCAAAAGTTAATGTGAATGTTTCCACGGCGACACTGTCCAAGTCAGCAAATGAGGGAAGAGC
Organism: Galago senegalensis; assembly: GCA_963575145.1. NCBI lineage: Eukaryota > Metazoa > Chordata > Mammalia > Primates > Galagidae > Galago > Galago senegalensis. The sequence continues at coordinate 41,998 of CAUYTI010037573.1, read as the reverse complement.
CTCATGCAGGTTCTCCGAAATCTGCAGGACACTTGACCTTCTACCCAAAAAGGCCATCCCCCTTAAGAATCTTTTGTTAGTATCCATGTTACCGTTCCTCTTTTGATAGGTGAAAACATGCAAAATTTTGAAAGAACATAGGACTTAATCAGAAAAAACCTCTATTCCTTTGCATCCATATTGTGTGCTTTTTATATTTCTTTTAAAATAAAACTTTTTTCCTAAATATTCTGTATGTGCTTAGGTATATCTGTGTTAAGTTGAACTGGGAATCTTAGATAAGTTGACACTGGTACTGGCTTGATCAGTATGGAATGAGGAGAACTGGCTGTCACCATGGGCCTGGTGCTGTGACACATGTGTGTTCTTGGTTCTGTTCATGTCATCACCCTTCACTCCCGGTACCTGGGAGGTATGTCCTAGTGCCTTCCAATGAGACTTTTCCCTTTTGTGTTTGGAGTTGTTACCCTTAACCTGGTATTTCATACTTAATTTTGTATACATATTTATTTGTGGTGCTCTTTGATGAGAAGCAATTGGAGGATTTTGTTATGAGGTTGTGATTGATTTTTGTGTGAAAAACATTTATTTGCCTCTAAAAATGAGATCCTAAATATCTATTTCTTTAGGATCTAGGATCTATTTTCATTTTACCTGAAACAGAATGATTATCTTGTCTCTGATGCTTTAAAACCAATGCTTTTCTTTTCTTAAGAAGCCACGCTAACATTTAAGTAAATATACAATTCATATTCATATTCATATCTTTATAAAATGGATTTTCATGAGTGAAGAAGGGCTATTAAATCAAAGAACCCTCTTCTGCTTTAGTTTCTGCAAAGTAAGGACACTGCATTTTAATTTGTATTTGTTCATCGATACCTTGATGAAAAAGTGAATCCAAAGTTAGTTCTGTCAGTGTTTTGGTTGTGAAGTACAATTTTAGAAGAAATGACAGTTGTTTTTGTATTTATTTCCTTTTTAATAGAATTATATTTGAAAATAGCTTTACTTGCAGAAATATATTCTATGTGATAGCCCAAATTATTGTAAGCCTGTGTAACTTGGGTGCAGCCCAGCTTCCTGTGCCTGGTCACAGACAGTTTCTTTTTCCCTGACAATATTAATACATATCTTTACTGTCAAGTTACTAAATGGTCCTTTTCAGGAGGCCTGGCTCATTGTACTTTCCCCTGGGCTGCAGTCTGCCAGATTCCTGCATAGCTGGGTTTCCCCTGCTTAGCAGCCAGGGATGGTAACAGGTGTCCAACTGTTGGGCTATTGCTGTGAAGGCCACCAGGAGAAATTCCCCCATGGGCTTCCCAGAAAGCCTGGGAACCAACCCAGGAGCAACGGGCTGGGACACCTGCCAGGGGTGCTGCTAAACAGTTGTCCCCAACTGAAGCAGCGGGCAAGGAGGTGGGCCTTGGACACACATTTTATGAGAAGGTAAAGTCACTAACAGCCTCTGCACAGCCTTCTGTAGCTGTGTCACAGGTAGAGTGAGGATTAGCTGTAACAGACAGTATTCTGCCCATTTCACTAATGAAGACATGTGGCCTCAAGTCCTATATCCAACATCCAAACCCAGGTTCTCTGATGTAGCACTCTAAAGCCATTTTTAAAAATGATAGAATATAAATTGAAAAAATGAATGCATTATTTTTAAGAGCAGTTTCAGGTTCACAGTAAAACTAAGAAGAGAGCGTGGAGTTCCCATGAACCCCTATTCACCCTCATGTATGTCTAACTATCAACACCCTCATGTTTGCTGCAGCCAGTGAACCTACAGTTTACATTAGGGCTCACATTTCATATCATAAAGTCGAAGACATGTATCCAGCATTGTAATATCGCATGGAATAGTTACCCTAAGTTCTTAAGATTACAGTGAAAAAGGTCCTCTGAGTCCAGGTCTGGTGACTTTTCATGCCACTCCAGCATCCCTAGGATAAGGAACAGGAAGCCCAGAGACAAGCAGGTGTGGACAGCATGCAACAGAGAGGCCACACGCAGAGGTCTGGGGAGCATACCATGCTTGTGTCAAGCTCTAGAATCTCCTAATTTTTGAAAATTAAGATATGTAAGATATCACTCTTAAAATTTTGTGCTAGTTCATAGTACCAATAGATAGTTTTCATAGGGACACTTAAAAGCAAACAAAGAGTACAAATAAAAGAAATTGTCTGACACAGGGGTAGCTAATGATACGGTGTTCTGAGCGCAGCCTATGGAATGAAGTACTTCTGCTTGTCTCCTGATTCCTCCACACACTCATGTGAACCTTCAGGCATGTTGTTCTCCTGCCCTGTCCTCGTTTTTATCTATAAATGACAGTCATGGTACCTACTGATGTCAGTTTGTTAGGGCTGTTGTGAAAAGAACCACGAGCAAAGCTGCTTAAAACTATAGAAATATATTGTCCCAGTGCTGGAGGTAGCAAGTCTGAAACCAAACTATCAGCAGGCTGTGCTCTGTCTAAAATCTGGAGGGCAGAATCTCCCCTTGCCTCTTTCTATCTTCTGAAGTTTGCTGGCAATCCTTGGCAGGCATTGACTTGACAGTGCAGAACTTCAATCTTTGTCTGTAACTCCTGATATTCTTCTCTGTGTGTCTAAGCAGAATGTGGGAGGGAAGATGATATGCACAGGTGACAGCATGTCTCTCCTCATAAAAAAAATGAGCCTGGATTAGAGTCTGTCGTAATTCAGTGTGACCTCATCTTAACTTGATTCATCCGCAAGGACCCTATTTCCAAATAATTTGGGGAGGACACAATTCACCCCACAACACTATCAAATATACTTGCAGAGACAAAATAGTATGTGTGAAACTCATGCTCTTAGTAAGCACTCAATAAGTGTTTTCCATTACTGTCTTCAAATCCGTTCATTCAATCAACAAATATACTATATTGAGTGCCCACAGGTGCTGTACCAGTGGTTAAAGATAAAATCATGAAACAGAGAGAGTCTCTGACTTCATGTCAGATTCTGCTTAAGACTGTAAACATCAATCAAATAACCATCCACTACATGTGAAGATGTGAGCCTGGTGCCACAGGAAGAATAATGGGGGACTACCAAGGAATAACTACAACCTCACAGAGAACAGCAAGGACTGAACCTGCTATTAACTCATGGCTGCCAAAGGTAGACCAGGAGACTTAGCGGTCAGAGCAAGACAGATTATTACTCATGACATTTTAAAAAACATGAGGATCAGTGGAGTTGTGCTGTCCTCAAATCCCAGAGGGAGAGGTGGTGTGCCCACTGTGTACCCAGTGAGTTTGTGCCATAGCTCAGCAATTCAGGGAAAAAGACCCAGCACAGTGAACAGTGAGCACGCTTGATTTCACTTTTTCCTTTCCTTTTCTTTCCTTTATTTTGAGACAGACTCTCACTCTGTTGCCCCAGATAGAGTACAGTGGTTACCATCACCATAGCTCATTGCAACCTCAAACTCCTGGGCTCAAGTAATCCTCCTGCCTCAGCCTCCCAAAATAGTAAGTTTATAGGTGCACACCACCACACCTGGCTAATTTTTCTATTTTAGTAGAGATAGGGTCTCACACTTATGCAGGCTGGTCTCAAGTTCCTGAGCTCAAGCAATCCTCCCTCTTGGACATCCCAGAGAGCCCGGATTATAGGCATGAGCCTCCGTGGCTGTCACCAAGCTTGGTTTTTGTCTAGAAGGAAAGACAACCTCACCTTTTAAGATGAATAATAGCTGTATAAATAATCCTGAGAAATGCCCTAAGTGAAAAAGGTAAAGGGTGGCCAGGACTACTTTTGTGACCCAGTTAGCAGGACAAACAGGAGGAAAAGATTCCCGGGAACAACTACCTCCCTCCTAACAGGTACCAGAACTCATCTGGAGGTTCCAAGAATGCTTCCTTGAGGAAATTATATTAGAGACTGAATAGAAAAAATAATCAGATGTTAACCAGGCAAAGGGGGGTGTGGGAAAGTAGACCATGTGCAGAGGTAAGAGCATGACTAATGTCAACCTGGGATACCTGGATGTCCAGGGAGGCTTGGGTATTGAATAAGGACCTAAAGGTAGATGATGAGGTTAGAGAGGTGAACAGGGATGGATCACTCAGGACTCAGTAAGCCATATTAAAGTTTTGATCTTCATACTAAAACTAGTTGGAAGCTATTGGAGAACTTTTAGCAGTAAAGCATGGACTGCTTTTTCAAATAATAAAAATTCTCTTTAGAATTATGGCAATGAAGAAAACTTTGCACCTGAAATTGTGACTATAAATAAGACAATGAAATGGTTTATATCATTGGCAAAAGCCTATGTTTGCTTTGAAGTATCTCATTAGCCAAGAGAGTAGTAGAAATTCTCTTTAAATATTGTTAAAACAATAAAAATCATTTTTCAATTAAAATTGAAGGAGAGGGAAGGAAAATGGCTGACTAGAGGCAGCTTTCACCTCTGTCCAGAGGGAAAGAAACTGGACAGAACTGGACTCAGTGAAGCTGAAGGTAGGGAGCTGAGCTTAGAAAGAAGAAAGAAGACAGATAAGTGCACATCATCTCTGCTGAGGCAAGCTGCAACTCCAAGAAAGAAGATCCAAGAAAACCAATTTCAGGTACAAAGCCCGTCCCTAAGAGGGCACCAATATCATTCTTTAAAGTACTTGAAAAAACAGTAGTTCACTTTATACAGAAGCAGAAAAAAACTTGAATAGCCAAAACATTATGTAGAAATAAAAACAAATATGGAGGCATCATGTTACCAGACTTCAGGTTATACTACAAATCTATAGTGATCAAAATAGCATGGTACTGGCACAAAATAGAGATGTAGATATATGGAATAGAATAGAGAAGCTAGAGATGAACCCAACCATACATTGTCATTTGATCTTTTATAAGCCTAAAAAAACATGCTTTGGGTAAAAGATTCCCTATTTAACAAATGGTGCTGGGAGAAATGGCTAGTAATCTATAGAAGACTGAAACTGGACCCATACCTTTTACCACTAACAAAAATTGATTCTCACTGGATAAAATATTTAAATTTAAGATATGAAAGTATAAAATTACTAGAAGGGAATACAGGGAAAATGCTTGAAGATATTTTCCTGGGAAAATATTTTATGAGGAGGGCCCTCCTGGCAACTGAAACAACACCAAAAATGTATTACTGGAATTTGATCAAGTTAAAAAGCTTCTGCTCAGTTAAGGGCACTACAAGTAAAACAAATAGATAGCCTTTGGAATGGGAGAAGATTTTTGCAGATTATGCTTCAAACAAAGGTCTGGTAACTAGAATCTACAGAAAACTCAAATTAATCAATAAGAAAAGAATAACCCCATTTTTTTGTGGACAAGAAACTTGAACAGAAACTTCTCTGAAGGTTACAGGCAAATGGCCAATAAACACATGAAAATATGGTCATCATCTTTAATCATCAGAAGAAGGCAAATCAAAACCACTTTGAGATATCACCTAACTCCATAAGATTGGCCCATATGACAAAATCCCAGAACTGCAGATGATGGTGTGGATGTGGAGAGAACGAAACACCTCTACACTGTTGGTGGGATTGCAAACTAATAAAGCCTTTTTGGAAAGAAGTATGGAGAATTCTCAAGGAACTAAAAGTTGACCTACAATTTGCTCCCATAATTCCATTACTAGGTATCTACCCAGATGAAAAAAATCATTTTATAACAAAGACATTTGCACCAGAATGTTTATTGCAAAGTTTGTAATTGCCAGGTCATGGAAGCAGCCCAAATGCCCATCAACCCATGAATGAATTAACAAATTGCAGTATATGTATACCATGGAATACTATTCAGCCATTAAAAAAGATGGAGACTTTACATCTTTTATGTTTACTTGGACTGAGTTGGAAAATATTCTTCTTAGTAAAGTATCTCAAGAATGGGGAAAAAAAGTATCCAACGTACTCAATACTATTGTGAAACCAATATATAATCACTTACACATTCATGTGAATGATAAAACACAAAGATAGTCCAGCAAGAAGGAGGGGAGAGGAGGGAGAGGAGAGGGAAGATGAGAGGCCATGTGGAGGGAGGGCATTTTGTGGGACCTCACCTAATGTGCACAATACAAGGGTACATTTCAAAACAACTGAGAGTAAATTATAAATGTCTTGCCACAAAATATAAGTAAGTGAGGTGATGGTTATGTTAATCAGTTTGATTTAAGCATTCCACGTTGTATGTCAAATCATCACATTTTACCTCATAAGTATATAGTTATGATTTAATATAAAATTAAATTTAAAAAGAAATATGTTTATACAAACATTTCATAATTTTCTAGTTTTTTTCATAAAATCAAGTCTATTCCACACTTTCATATGAGCTATGCTTTTTTCATTTCTATATCATAAAATATAGAGGATACCTCTTCAAGTAAATATTGTTTAAATGTAACTCATTATTAATAGAAAATAGCTGTATAAGTCTTTAAAAAAATAAAATTGAAAATCTATCTTTAAACAAATTCTTCTTACAAGTTACATACACTGTCTTGATAAATAAATTATTAACCAAACCCATATTTTTCTTCCAAATCAGCTGAGCACCTGATACATGCACTTGGAAGGATCATGTAGAATTACTTCAACACATCCCATGCACTCGGACATTAATTATAATGTCATGAATTTATCTGCTTTTATGGAACAACTTGTTTTTAATTGTCAGGGATTCGTTGAGGGTACAGAGAACTAGGTTACACTGATTGCATTTGTTAGGTAAAGTCCCTCTTATAATTGTGTCCCATGCCCAAGAGGTATGTCACACCCTATGACCCCCTACCGTCCTCCATCCTTCCTTCTCCCTACACCTTCTTACCCCAATCCTCCACCATGTACTAGGTCATCAGTTGTCCTCATATCAGAATTGAGAACATAGGATTCTTGCTTCTCAATTCTTGTGATGCTTTACTAAGAATAATATGTTCCACTTCCATCCAGTTTAATACAAAAGACGTAAAGTCTCCATCTTTTTTAATGGCTGAATAGTATTCCATGGTATACATATACCACAGCCTGTTAATCCATTCCTGGGTTGGTGGGCATTTAGGCTATTTCCACATTTTGGTGATTATAAATTGAGCAGCAATAACAGTCTCTATGATAAAAGGATTGTTTTTTTCTTCTGAGTAGATTCTTAGTAATGGGAGGTCTAGTTTGAGTTCGTTGAGGATTCTCTATACTTCCTTCCATAAGGTTGTTTTAGTTTACAGTATGGAACAAGTGTTTAATAACATATTAGAATATGCTCCCCTGCCCTTCAATTATTACGCATGCCATGTAATGAGCTCCAGTTGCACCTTTCTGCTGTTGCTAAAGGGAGTAATCATAAAAGATTAGTGTTCACCTTTAGTCTACTGTTCTTTAGTTGGTATGAATAACCTGAGGCATGGAGGAATCACTTACCATGCATTTTGCAGAGTTCTCACCAGTCCCACCTCTGTAGACTGATCTGTTATCTGTTTACTCCTTTGAACAGTTGGTTGAACAGCTTGTGTTCTTCATAGATGGTGTCCAAGGTCCCACAGGATGTCAGTGAGAAGCTGTAATATTTAGATATTGATGGTGGTAAGTGCCAAGGTATCAGGCCATGCACTGAGGGGTAAGCTTTATTTTATTTTATTTTATTTTACTTTTAGAATGTATTGTGAAATCATGACGCTAAAATATGTAATATTGGCTTTCTCACATTCCACTGAGTCTTTTCTTATTCTTACTAATTTGATCATTACATCATTCTTTTAAGTTATAGAGAAGTAGCCTGAGAACTGTGAGCTTTTGACATATACTCCTGTAATTGAGATATCATACGCTGACTCATGGTAGTTTAAATGGCTACTTGTTTGTCATTATCATGCCCCAAATAATTTCTATAGCAATATAAGATTCAATCACATTTAGGCAAACTACTTCAGCTATGTTGTTACATTTATTAACCATCAGACTTATAAAGTCATATCCATCCTGCAGCTTGTAAGAGAAAAAACTTACGTTTTTGGAACAAAATCCTGCTTAGTGTCACATGGCCAGTGGGAGACATGAAGAAGTTGCTCACGGCAGCCTTGCTGTGCAATGCCTGTAATGCTGTGCCTCATGTGGTCCAGAGAAGGGCCACTTTTAAAGATGCAGGGCTAAACAGTATCTTCATTTATATATATCTCATCTAAGGAGGTTCAATAACTGGTCCACACAAATTATTACAGTTCTTCCTAGGTTTGAATAGAATGAATCTCTCCAGAGCTTCTTACCCTACTGTCATAGAAAAATCTTAAGTTTTCCTCTTTGCTGACCTTTGTCTTTATCAATCAGTTCCTCTTCTCTTCATCACTTTTTCTGCATGACACCATGTATCACGTGGTATTCTCTCTTCACTGCTACTGTTCCATGGCTGCTTTAAACCTAGAGCATTTGTCCTTGTTCGCCTCAGAGAAGCAGACAGAGACTGGGGACAGGAAGCTAAACATTAGTTCCTTGAGTGGTCTGTAGAGGTGACAGGAAGAGAGAAGGCTGTGAAACTCCAGGTGCAAGTAACATCTCCAAAATAAGTAGAGAAATGTGTTTACTCCGAAATTCTTGAATGTGTTTACTTCAAAACCCATCAATTCTTGCTGCACTCAACAGGAGCATTGGAGCCAGGAAGTACGACTTAGTTTATTCGTGCTGCTGTAACAAAATGCCTGAGGCTGAGTAAATTATAAAGAACATAAATTTCTTTCTCATGTTTCTGAAAGTCTAAGGTGAAGGTGCTGGCAGCTTTGGTGTCTGGTGAGGGCCTGGGTCTTTACTTCCAAGATGCTGCTGTGAGTGTGGCATCCTTCAGAGGGGACCAGCACTGTGTCCTCACATGGTGGAGGGGACGGAAGGGCCAAAGGTACACACTTTTTGTGCCAAAGCCATTTCAGAATGTACTAATCCATTAATCAGGGCAGAGCTCTCAGGACTTAATCACTTTCCAAAAGTCCCCACTTGTTGCATTGGGGATTAAGTTTCAACATAAATTTCGGAGAGGACACAAACATTCAAACCACACAGCTCAGGATAATAGATATCAGGGAGGAAACTGAGGCTCTGTTAAGTAAAGTGCTGTGTGCAAGCTGGCACATTTGCTCACTTGCACATTCAGGACTGAATCCAAGCCTCATGATCATCTGCCCTATCCTTATGCGATATATTTGTCTCAGGAATCTTCAGTTATGTGCAAGCACACTAGACTTGAAGTTTTGCATGTGCAGAATCGCTAGCAAGCCTTTAGCATGATTTAGGAATCATGAAGATCTCTGAAACTGACTGTAGGTACAACAAAATTATAATTGGCAAATCCTTTCTCATGAGTCTTCACAACAACCCTGTAAGGTAAACAGATACGTTTAGCTTATTTTACTGATGAAAAAATTGAGGATCACAGATAATAACCGACCTGTTCCTGGCCACATTGCTGGATAAAAAAATGAGCCACAGTAATTTTAAAATCTTCTGATTTCTGGTCTGTTTTTAAACCTACCTCCATATTCTATCTAGACACACACACACACACACACACTCTGCACAATTCCTGTTGCATTTAAAATCATTGTAAAATGGGTAGGAAGTTGGTAACTTTTGGGGGTAGAAAAGACAACCTCAGTACCTACAGGAGAAGATAAATCAATAATTCATCATTAAAAGAAATTTCTTTATCCTTAAAGAATCAGATATGAAGAAATGACCTAAAATATCAAATACAGAAAATAGTCATCCTCTTTAAATTTGATTAAATTATTTCCACCTTTTCATCATTTTTGCCTTTTCTCCCAGTACCGTTCGCAGATGGTTAAAAATCTTCTCACTCAGAAGGCAAGCATCTGAGAGATCATGTTCTTCTTTCCTTTTTTTTTTGCCACTGTCTCACTGAGCTTGCAGCGATGAGATCATCTTCTGCTTTCTTTCATTGGTGTTATTCAGGTTAGCAGAAAATTCTGCCCCCTTCATCTGTCAGGAGCTTCAGTCTTTTACTTTCTTTGAAATTTGACCCCTGAACAAGGCTGTAACATCCAGAAAATAGTAGCTGAATTGATTTATTTCAGATCGTTGCTATGGTGATTCCCTACCAATATAGACAGAAAACAGAGAAGGGGAGAGGGTGTGTTGAAGAGAATGGTGGAGAATAGGTCAGGCCAGGAAAAAGGCACGGGCTGTGGGCGGCATTTGTGGCCTCTATCTCTATGGATAGAGTCAAATGTCTTCTTTGTGGTGTACTGTCATTAATCCACCCATGGTGATCACACAAACAACCAATTCGCATTTTCAGAAAAAGTGAAATTTTTTATCACATGGGTATTAAAAGATGTCATAAACTGCCTCAAATCCAAAGATTTTTTTTTCCATAGGAATCATGAACGTGAATTGTCAAAGAAATTTTTGTGACCAGGACATTTGATTCTTGAAATAGTTTCTCTTGTTTGTACTTTCTTTACTAAATATTTCTGTTTACATATCATAGGAGGCAGACTTATCTGAAGAAAGAGTAAAAGGAGCCATTGAGTTTTACCCCTTAATGATTTATTCATTCATTTCTCCAATTTTCTACCCATTTTTCTACTGAAAACATATTTATTAATATTTCATACCAGGTTTCAGATACATATTGATAAATTCAATAAAGATTAATAAATTTAACAAATATTTATTGGGCATTAACTATGTGGAAGATAATATGTAGGTCAAGGTGGGATGCAGAGCTGGGTAGATGGAGTCTCTGTTCTCAAAGCGATTATAATCTGGAATAGGAAAGGGGGTTTAGACCCCTGTCCACCGTAATGGGGGGTCATTACCATTGTGCCATAATCTGCAGAGTCACTGAGTAGTATTTCTGCTACATGAAGGAAATTTGGGGGCAAAACTGAAGGACAAATAGGATTTTGATAGGTATGTTTACGTAGGGCAGAGAAGGAAAGGGCCTGTGAGAAATGAATCCAGTTGTGATGGGAACGGGACAATGACACTGGCCTCCTCTTCACCTGGACATTTGTAGAAACCTCATCACTGTTCACTCACAGCGTTGGCCTTTGGGAGGCTGGACCTCAACTTGGGACACAGCATTAGCTCTAGCTGCAAGGTGTGGCAAACTGATACCATTGGTTTAGGTGGAGGTGGGGTTGAGAGAGCTGTGGAAATAAACATTTGAAGTTGCTTTAATTCAAAGTGTGGAAAAAGGAGGAGGCAGTATGAATCCCATAGGATAGACTACCAAGGGTGATGTAGCCACGATAGCATGCTCTGGGCCGTCCTCATCACCTGTGGCCATGGAAGCTTACTTTAGATTTCAGCCACACCACAGAATCAGGAGAAGAGGATACCACTCCTTCACTAGATAATGTAGCCTTTCCCTAAATCTGCCCTGGCACTGGTACCTCACAGGACAGTGAAGGGTGAGAACCCTGGTGTGCTCATGGCTCAAGCCTGCCCTTGACACTGATTCTGTGTTCAACCCTACACAAGTCATGTAAACCCTGGGGCCTTAGATTTCTCATCTGTCAGGACAAAACTCCCTCTAAGCCAAAAAATTCCACAAGAGAATGATATTAGAATTGAAAATCACTATGGTGTTTTAACATATATCATCAAGTATATACATAAAATCCTCAGACATAAAGGAAATATGCCAATCCTCACTTTATTATTAATAATTCATTAGCTATCTCATCTCACTGATGAGAACTTTGAGATTCCATCACATTTTTCAGCCAAGACTAAATAGTCAAAGACTGTCAGGTGGGCTCAGCTTCCTAAGACTTCATTACTATTAAAAATAGACTTTGAAGAATTATCATAAATAATTAAAATCAGTGTTAGTTATTAAAATAAGTGAACAAAGGCTGTGTTTCTATCTTTCACACAAAGTTTTTAAGCATCTATAAATTAAGTCACACTCATTCTATGCCAGGACTTAGCCTTGAGAAGATCCTATTCATTTTTTGCATTTGTGTGATTTCCCTTTAATATGGCAATGTTGAATTTATGGTAATTTTACTAGAGTCAAACATTTATATCAAAATGAGGTTCCATTTGAGCTCCTTTAATTTAAGGATGGGATAATAGACAGAAGAACTTGTTTAGTGCAAAGGGAAATGATTTATTTATTTGCTCCTGGAATACCGACTGAGTTTAAAATATTCATTCAAGCATAAAAGACAACCATTTTCAGCAGATTGTAGGGAATGTGACCAGCTGACACTGAGCCCTTTACTTTCAATCACAGCCTTTCCTTCTCCTCCTCCTCATGATATCTATCTTGAGACAGAATAATAGGTTATGTTTTTACATTAAGGCAGAAATATAAGACCTCTGAAGAAACAAGTAGCAATTTCTTTAAGGGTATCTGTTCTCTTTCTCAGAACTTTATACTCCTAATAGGGAACTGAGTTTAACCTACATCCTGAAACACCCTGAAAAATGAGTGGGAGCTTTGACAAATCTCAGTAAATCTGACAACTTTTCTTTCTTTTTGGTGAAGGTTAGGTTGGGGGAAGGGGATTAAGGAGAAGGAAGTATCAAAGTAATTAGTGTTACAAATGATGACCGTTACTAAACATTTTATCAGTTGTTTTGGTTTATTTCAAGACAACCAGTGTATGGTTACATTCTGCATACATAATGTTTACCTCTACATAATTTTTACATCTAAATCTTTTTCTAAAAGTTACCAGTACTTAAAAAAAGCACGTCATAACTTTTTCAGGATGTTAACGATGGTGAGACGACTGTAAAATTGTGAATTTGTTTACAAGTTTTTATGCTAAGAATCCATTTATACCAGTAGTTCTCAAAAGTGTGGTCTTCAAACCAGCGACATCAACATTAACTGGGAAATTGGGCAAAATGCAAATTTTTGGAACCAACCCCTAACCCCATTGAACCAGAATCTCTGGAGTGGATCCCAATATGCTACACTTCTCCAAATATTCAGTGGATTCAGATAAAATAAATGCAAGTCACATCTTGAAAATTAGTAACTTATAGTGTTGAAGACGTTCTAGTCTGTTCATTTATTGAATTAAAATTGCATGGCCTGTGACTTTAGGAAGGTAGATTACCTGGCTATATTGTTATATTTACTTGATTCTTCACTTACAGTTTCTGTTTTCTACGGATTCTGGGAATCTTCTAACTGATCATGTTTTCCTCTTCATTTTTTACTGTTAGGAATCTCATAGCCAAATTTGAAACCTTGTTCAAGATCTTATGACCTCTTTCTCACATCCCTTTTTTATTTTCTGCCCTTATTTTCCCTTTGCCGCAATTCCCTCACACAATTATCTATGTGTAATATTTTGAGAGATGATGTATCAAGCAAGCAAACTTGTTCACTGGCATGAGTAATAAGTGGAGATCCCTGATACTATTTCCTGGTGTCAGTTCTTCATTTGTTCATCTCATACACAAAGTGAAAACTTCATTTTGTATGCTCTCGATAGAATCTGTAAGACATATGCTCAAATATTCAGACTCATTTTATCTGATCGTGCCCCCGTCCTGACATCTTCCCAGTTCAAAGTGATCCATTAACTTAAATACATCGAAACCGAGAAGTCCTATCCACCTCTTATGGGCACCATCTTTTCCTAACGGCAGTGAAATTTTTCATCAAGGATTCCCTTGACATCAAAGTCATTCCCTTTGACATTGTAAAAATCACTTCTACCTAATGGTTTTATTAACACATTGAGAGCCAAATGGGATTGTACAGGAGGGGTTTTCTTGCAAGTGCTTTCATGTACGATGCATAATGTCAAAGGTTATATAAAATTTCAGCTTTCAGAGAAATTCAAACACCCAGCATTCTCTCTCACAGGTGCCTCTGACACACTCCAGCCACAGTGCCATAATTAGCAAAGTCAGGATGGAGCACGATGGCAACCACATGATCTGGGCCACCAAAGCTCTTTTTACTCATGGATGACACCTCTAGCATTTCCTAATTGTGTCACATCTGTGCCGTGAGCAGAAATATTTAGGGGAAGAGTCATCTTCTTGTATGTTTTGTAATGAAGCTGGTGAGCCTACTAAATAATTAAATTGAACAAATGAGGGCTAATTTGCTTACTTTTAATTTTTATCCAATCCACATTGGTTAATAATTTACAAGGTAAAAATGAATAGAAGATAAAAGTGACTTTTCTCCTAGCTCTCACATGGGCGCTATCTTGGGCAGATTCTGCCTTATTGACTGCTCATTTGTGGTAGAAATAACCCCAGAGAAAACAGTGTTCAGTGTGAACCAGCCTTTAATAAAAGAAGCGGCAGGTTCCGGAGGTTTTTTCTATTTCCATATAATCCCAGCATCATTTGTCTGGAGCTGTTTTTGAATTATTCATGCCAACGGTAGCTCTTTCAGACATTGGATGCGAGCAGCTTCTATGGTACAGTTTCACAGGCGGCTTTCTTTATTTATTTTTGGCCAGCGCTTTAAAAATAGAAGTTTGTTTGTTTGTTTTTTCTGTTTCAGATTACTCTTGGGTAGTTTGGGGTGGGGTTGTATTAGCAAAATAGTCAACACTAAGAGAGTGTTTGCAGGCTAATGCTAAGACTTCCCACATAAGAGGGAAGAGGATGGAATATAATTTTCCTGGGAAAGCCTTCATTTTGACTCCGTTTTTGAAAATCGCAGCACCATCTCCTGGTAAACATTGTTTAGGAGACTGGAGTTAACATTTATCCTCATTCAGTGCAATGTTTCACAAGGAAACTGCATTGAGGGGATTTACTGGGCCCATCCTTTGTTCTCATGCTGCATTTGACATCAAACATTGGGGTTGTTTCAGCCTCCCGGAGAAAAACGAGGCTCTTTGGGGAGGCCTCCCAGGGCAGGGAGACATGGCCTGTGTCCCTCCCGACTCACTTCTCCCACCGCTTCACTCACTTCACCCCCCGTCCACTGGAGTCCTCTAAGTTCTCCCACCCAGCACCAAGATTCTTTGTTTTTCATGTACTGTCCCATTTATGTTAAATGCCCAGCATGTCCCACCTGCCAATACCCGCTGTCCCTGCATTTACCTACTCTATTCTGTAACTTATATCAGTCTCATCTCCCCTGCCCCCAAGATGGTTGTTGATTGCCTAGGTTGGCGGCCATCCCCAGAGATCAACCCTGAGCAGGGATTTGAAGCAAGTAGATTTTTGGGAAGGGATTCCAGGAAGTACTGGTGGGGTAGCAGGTGAGAGGGGGAGGGAAGGGAAGGAAACCAGTGGAAGGTGTATTATATCGTAAGCAGTTTACCACGGCAGGCAGCAGAGGCCGAAGCTGCCGGGGAGCTCTAGGAGGCATCGTGGAGGTCGGTGATCTGGGAGAAGCAAGCAGAGCATGGACACACCCTCCCACTCCCTCGTCACTGGTGGAGGGCTGACAGCTGCTCCTGGAGGCCCCGAATGAGTCCCTGCCAGTGTGGCCTGAGTGGTGTGGTACTGTGAGGAGACTGGTGGAGAATTGCAGGTGGGGTCTGTAGGGCCCATAGGTGTACAGGGGCAGTGAGGGCCACACGGGTGTGTATCGTCACCCATGGCATCTGTTGGAGTGTCCTGCCTACACCCTCACACACCCCACACACACCAGGTGCTGTGCTTCTGTGGGCCGAGGGTCCATCTCTGTGCCCTGTTTCCTAACAGAGGTAGAGACAGCTCACAGTGGCCACTCAGTGCACACTCTCTGAGGTGGTAAGTGCAGGATGGTGGAGGGCCTCCCTTGCAGACCCGGAGTGCAAGATGGTGGAGGGCCTCCCTTGCAGACCTGGAGTGCAGGACAATGAAGGGCCTCCCTTGCAGACCCACCTGAGCTTTGATTTCCTGCCTCTTCACCAGCACGCACCCTCTGCTGATGGTTAAGGCACCTCCCTTCTTCGTCCATCAACTGTCATGGCTCAGGGAGAGTCACATCCGTGTTTCCAAACGACCACTCTGGTGCTTTTATATTTCCACTGGTAGAGGGTGGTTGCAGTCTGTCCACCCCTGCCCCGAGTGCCCACTTTCTCAGACCTTTGCGTGTTGAGGCAGTCAGCACTGAGAGCTGTGTGGGATTGTAGGCAGGGGTGGGGAGGTGAAACCAGAGTCAAGGTCTTAGCCCTGTGTCATCTTTCGCCTCCCTGCTTCCTCCTCTCACACTCTGGCACTGGCTGGCAGGTGTCCAGAGTCCTTCTCTTTGGAAGGAACAGGACATCTCTTCCACCAGGACGCCTGCTCAAGTCCAAGGCAACAGGCAGAGGGCCTTTTCCTGGAAACAACAATCTTAGGCTGGTGGTGTGTAGAGCCACTGTGCTCACTCAGCCCACACTCCATGCTCTGTGTGTGCCTCCCTGAATTCCAGCCAGCCCTGTGCTGTGAGGCCAGAGCCTCCTGCCACGGCTTCCTGGTGTAGCCCACTGGGCCTGTGGCTTCCTGACTGACTTGGCTCTGTCCTCAGAAGTATGTTCTCTCCAACTGAGTCCTCTGACCACAGCGACCAACATGTCCTTGGTACTGGCCTTCTACCTGCTGCCCTGGCCCCGCACCCGGGACCCCTTCTCTCCTTAGTCTGCCCTAGGAAACCACCCACCTCCCCGTGGCTATGTGCACTTACCTGTTCTCAGTTCCTTACAAGACAAATCAAACAAAAATCTAGGGAGGTGATTTTCAAGACTCTTTCCAAATCTGTTTCAGATTCTGTGACATGAGGTTGTTCCCACAGTGCCTCCCTGCCAGATACCTAGATGTGTGGTGCGAGCTCAGTGTGGTGAACCCTGACTCCATCCTCTGGGTAGAGAGGTGGGCCAGGTGGGCACAGCAATGCCTGCCTTCAGTATCCTCCATCTACTTGGTGTCAGGCTGGTCTGATGCTAGACTTGGGTGAAGAGCTACCCCTGTTTGGTAATATTATCTGTGAAATCAAGTCACTGTAGCCTTGTTGCAGTTTCTTTATGCTCTAGGTAAATGCTGAGCTGGAAAAGGCTGATACCTTTGGCTGTTTGATGCCAGCCATTCTCTGAGATCCCAGCCCCCAGGACCACATTCTCTGTGGGTCCTGCCATGGCAGAGGGAGGTTGTATGTGGCTCTTCAGGACCCTCTGATATAAGATATCAAGTGTTTGGACTGGGAAACCACAGGAGTTGTTAAAGTCAGAGTTGTTAAAGATGTTAGGGTAAATACTATCTCAGCCATCCACTATCTGTGTGATTTTCACCTTGGCAGTATCGTTTCAGAATTAACCCCACAGACAGTTACTGAGTTCTTGCTATGTTTCTGATAAATGGGGTCTACCAGGCTCTACCTGGGAGGCAGAGGCACAAACTTAGATATCATTTTTTTAATGCATTCTACCATTTTTTAATTTCAGATTAAAATGAAGGTACACACAATGAAGTTACATAGTTTGCTTCCGTCAGGTAAAAGTCCAAGTTGTAATTCTGACCTTGACCCAGGAAGTATGCCATATATCCCTGCAATGTTGAGTGGGAACTTACCCAACCCCTTCTCCCTGCCCTCTGCCTGGATTTAATAGAGATTTTCTTTCATTTGCGCACACAGTTGTTAGTCTATTAGTTTCAGTTTAGTACTGACTACTTATGATATTTGTTTTTCCATTTTTTTTTTGATACTTCCCTTAGGAGAATGTTCTCCAAATCCATCCAGGTTGTTACAAAAAATACAAAATCTCCGTCTTTCATGGATGAATAGTATTCCATTGCACACACATGCTACAACTTATTAATCCTTTTATGTGCTGACGGACACTTGGGCTGTTCCCACTTCTTTGAGATTATGAATTGTGCTGCTATAAACATTTGACTATCAATATCCTCATGGTCAAATGACTCTTTCTTTTGAGTAAGTACATGGCAATATGACTTAATATATATTAAAAAATGTGCCTCAGTTATCACATATGTACTCTGTATAACAGTTGATAATTGATACAGCTTAAATGTACCTTACTAGTAGAATGAATGGAGTGTGAAAAGAAGAGAGAACACATGAACCGTTGGTGGGCCTGCGAGCTGGTGTAGCCTCTGTGGAAAGAAGTATGGAGATTCCCCCAAAGAACTAAAAAGCAAACTTACCATTTGACCCTGCAATCCCATTGCTATGTATTTTTCTTTTTTGAGACAGTCTTATTTCATCACCCTTGGTAGAGTGCCATGGGGTCATAGCTCACAACAACCTCAAATTCTTATGCTCAAGTGACCCTCGTGCCTCTGCCTCCCAAATAGCTGAGACTACAGATGCCCACCACAATGCTGGGCTATCTTTTAGAGACAAGGTGTTACTATTGCTCAGGCTGGTCTTAAACTCCTGAGCTCAAGCAATCTGCCCACCTCAGAGTGCTGGGATGACAAGTATAATCTTTGCCCTTACCCCAACTCACATTCAAGCAAGGGACATAGGAACAAATTATTACCATTTAGTCTAATCAATGTAACAATACATTAAGTAATTTAATAATTTTCTTGGAAACAGCATATACAAGTTTCAAAATTTATTTTTCTCCTATCTAGTTAGAAAGAATCTACTGCAAACACACGTGGCACACACACGAGGTAAGGTAGGACATGAGACAGGATGACGAGACCCCGTCGGTGAGGCTTTGATGCATCAGCAGGAGATGAGGGCGTGAATGCACAGCCAGGTGTTTTTATTTAGAATAAGGTATTTAAATTATTTATGAATCACTTTGTTACGATTCTCAACTTTAATCACTTTGATTAACCAATCTGGGATGAGCCTTGCCTTTTATTGGGTGAAATTATTTATGAATCACTTTGTTATGATTCTCAACTTTAATCACTTTGATTAACCAATCTTGCATGAGCCTTGCCTTTTGTTCTCCTTTGGTCTCCTTTGGTCTTTGAGGCATCTGGGCCTGGCAGGTGCCTCTGGGCACTGCCTGCTCTTCTCACTCACCCTGGCTTCTCTGAGCCTCTACCCTCAGACAGTTGTAGAGGTTTGACCCTCCCATTTCTTTAAGCAAGGGTTTTTAAAACTTAAGGTGCCCTTTCAGGTCTGAAAGCCTCTTCCAGAGGGTAAAAATCTCTCTCTGAAGTCCCTGTAAATTGAGTCAGTCTCTAGTCAGAGAGTCATTTAGCATTGTGGTCCCAGGGTCTGGGGTCATGCCTGTAGCCACGGTCATGTTCAGTGCTTCCTGACTTCCAGGGGGGCATCAGTCTCTTTTCCAACTTCCTCCCTGTTCTTCCTTCTGTAGTTCTACCTCTTCCTCCCTCGCCCTTCCTTCTCTTTTGTGCCCTCTCTTCCCTTTCACTCTTCCTTTTCCCTGTTCATATTTCCCACCCACCTTTCAGCCTCTTCCTCCTACCCCCCTCCCTATTTCCATCCTTCAGGCCTAGTGACACTGAGACCCTGGAAAGGAATGAAATAGAAATTGCCCACCCTGGGCACAAGTGTCCCGTGTCTTCAGCAATCTTTGCTAAATGATGTTTCTGGATGATCTTCAAGGGCAACAATCTGTCATTAGTTCTTGCCAAATAATGAATATGGTTCCTACTTGTACAACCTCAAGGACTTTAGAGAAGACGATGCGTACTGATTGTAGCGTGTTAACAGTGTCATCATCTCATCTTTTATGGTGTAAGACAAGAAGAGATTTGGTTACAGGAAAGCTTTAAATGAGGTAATTTTACCCCAACTTTTGACTTGACAAAACAAACACTGATGGTGAACTTCCAGTCACTCAGCATAGTTTCAACACACCAATTTTAATTTGTTTTCCTTGGGGATTATCATAGAATCAGAATGTCATAAGGCTAAAAAAATCACAAATCACTTGAAATTCTAGAAAAGAGCTACTATTTTAGGCAAACTAAAACAATCCTGAACTTATCAGATTTTTAAAATAATGTTCATTATGTACTCATGTAACCAAACTACTGGCAGCACAGACACTAGGTGGGCACATAGTGAGCGTTTAGTAAGTGATTACAGATCATTTCTATGGTAGTGAAATTTAGCTTTTCTGGCTAGTGTTAAAATTAACCAACCAATTTGAAACTGGAGTTGTAGTTATAACACATATACCTGAAAAGAAAGTTGAAGACACTACATGCTTGCCTTCTCATTTCTAAATATATACAAAGCTTCCTGATTTTATCAAATTCCCTGCATGTTAGCATTAAATGTTTCTTAAGCCCTGCTATGTGCTAGATCTTAGAGACGAGAAGAATTTAAGATAAAACCGGATTTTGTTCTGAAGGAGTTCCTAATTTTATTGGGAAGATGGAATGCGTTTATAAAGAGATGAATCAAATGCAGTGTGAAGAAGCTGGAGAGGACTAGGAAGACTTCCTGGAGGGATTAGGCTTGGTCGATGCCCTGGATTTTAGGAAGACTTGTGGGAGTCAGGCGTGGAGGGTCGGCCTTTGGGCAGGGAACGAGCAGAACAGAAAGAAGAGGCTTCGTGGGTTGTTTGATGTAAAATAATGATGAGCCAGTTTTGGAGGATTGATGTAAAAGAGAACGGGGGTCAAAAGATTGGTGAAATGAACAGACAAAGCCTGATTCTATACTCCCAGACTAAGCAGATTGAACCTCATCTGCATTTTTTCCCCCAAAAAAGCTTCTTACAAACCTAGGGCTTTTCTGGAGGTGACTTTGGTCACTTGGTGGGGAGGAGGCACAGGTGGAAGGGGTGAAGGTCTCGGTGTCCCACTTTTGCTTCACATACCCTTAGTTCCTTCATAGCATGTCCTGGAGAAGAAGGTTCTAGTGACAAAATAAGAGCGCCAGAGTCAGTCAAGTGACATTGAAGATTGTCGAGCCCATCCAGGGATTAGTAGCATATCAGGATTCACCTCTCAACTTGGACACCAGAAGGAGGCCAGCCAGGGCACTTACTAGATAGTTTTCCATTTTCTTAAGTCTTTACAACCTACAGCTGGGATTTTGCCAATAGACTCCAAGTTTAGAAACAGCAAATAATCCAAAAGTCAGTTCCATTTGGCTCTGTGCTATGTTGCCTCATCTTCCTCCCAGTAGATTTACCTTCCTAATGGTGTTCTGCTTAGTCCAATGTTGACATTAATTTGCATTCCCTGAGCATTCAACGCTTGGGAAGAGGCGGCAGGAGGTCGAGGAAAAGAGATGAAGGGAGAAGAATTGTTGTCCAGGGAGCTGGCTCAGGCTGTGGGATTGGTCACACGTCATTGGCTCTGTGGATGGTGCCCTCACAGGTCATTACAACCAACTGTGGTGTGGTCAACTGGCTGGAGTCGTTTTCCAAGGTGCGGAAACTCTGCTCAAAATTATTGTATTTGTGAGTGGTTCTCTTTCCTATTCCTGAGTGTAAGGTTTATATTTCTTGCCCCTGTCCTTCAGATAATTGATTTTGATAATTGTCTTTATCTTCTTTGATGAAAACAAACATTTAATAATGTTGCTGGTCAGTGGAAGCCTTAGTCAATATTGTTGGCTAAGCAAACATTATACAACCTGAGTAAAAAACTCGTTTTAGCCTGTTAGTAGGTCTGCGGTAAAACCACTCAAATGGCCTCAGTTTTAATATGTCTGTAGACATAGGTATACAGACAGGTACGAGTGAACAAATTCGCTTCTGCCCTTCTCTAACACCTGTGTGATTCCCACGTCCCACATACAAATAACCCCCGTCACTAATTTCTTGTCTGCATGTACTGTCTCTATGTACACATGAATATATTAATATATTCTCATTTCCTGTTATTCACACATGAGGTAGCATGGTATACCTACATTACTGTGTGCATTGTTTCTCTACATAACATTTCTTAAAATGCATAGGGAGCCTCCTTTTTCTTTAAAATCCGAATAGTCTCCCTATATTGGTAGACCACAGTCTATTTTTTTTTTTTATTGAATGGTAACTATGTACATTAATGCACTTGACCACAGTCTATTTAACCCATCTCCTACTGATGGACATTTGAGCTGTTTTCAATCTTTTTCTGTCACAAACAATGCAACAATGGATTTCTGTGTGTATAACTGTTTCCAGAAGTAGAATTGCTGAGTCAGTATTTAATATACTCTGTATATAAATATTATCTATTTACCTCGCCTTATATTTACACACACAATTTTCCTTTTAAACAGTTTTCTGTTACAAAATGTTGAAAAGGGACTGTTTTGAGATTAACTTTGAGATGCTCACTTGTAAGCAGCAGGTCTAGAAACCACAGGCCGACTCACGGTGGGCACAGAGCCAGTGAACTAGGCGCAGAGACAGCTGGAGCCGTGAGCCTGGAGGCCCCGTAGGGGTGGAACAATGCTTTCTTTAAGAAAGTGTGAGGTAACTCTCTTCTGATTTGGAACAATTACTCAGAAGCCATCTGGGCGTCCCAGTGGTGAAGCGTCTTAGGCTCCCTTCCTGTGATTGACTGGAAGGAAGTTTCAGGAATTCTCGGAACCCAGATCTGACCTGAGACTCAGAGAGCTGCCAGCTTCGTGATCAGCACAGAGTCGGTTGACATGTGTTTACAGGAGCTCTGCACCTGAGACTCACAGTGGACTGAATGCAGGGATCAGTGAAACTGGACAGGCAAAAATACATTTTCATTTTTGCTAACCTGTCTGCAACAGAACATTTTCTTCCGTAATGAATATAGGTAAACCATAGTGGGACAGGCAGCACCTGCAAATTTAGCACTAAAAGAAAGGAAGGATATAGCCCTGCCGGGTTACCGCCATTGCAGATGTTCCAAAACATCATTTATACTTGTCATTTAGTATAAAATGATAGTTATTGGACCCACTGCTAGTGTTCTGAAACTTGTACTAAGGATTTGCTTTAATGGGGCGTGATAAGACAGGCAGACACAGAAATGATGGTACTAAAGAGAGAGGCTTTATACTCACAGGTCTCTAAAACCCAGAAGCGTAACAGGCCATGTGGGGCCGCATGTTAGGAGAGTCATTTGCCCTCTGGGAATTAGCCAGCTCAGGGAGGTGCAGTCTCTCCATGATCAAGACCCCAAATCCCAGAGCATCAGTAACTGAGACAATAAAAAATAGACATTATTAATATAGCTAGGTATTTGTCATTTAATGTGTTGATAAGTAAGTATGGGCACATGTACTACATAATCACAGTTGTACTTCTAAAAATATTTTAATAGCAGGGGTGCCCATAGCTCAGTGGTTATGGTGCTGGCCACATGCTCTGGGGTGGGTGGGTTTGAACCTGGCCCAGGCCTGCTAAACAAACAAACAAAATTTTGCTAAACAAAATTTTTTGCTAAACAAATGAACAAAAAAAAAAAAATAGCCACATGTTGTGGTGTGTGCCTTTAGTTCCAGCTACTAGGGAGGCTAAGGCAAGAGAATCACTTGTATCCAAGAATTGGAGGTTGCTGTGAGCTGTGACACCATGGCACTCTATTGCGGATGACAAAGTGAGACTCTCTCTCAATAAAAACAAAAAAATTAACAACTATATTTAATTAGATTGAAATAGTTATATCACTATTATATATATGTATTTTTGGCCAGGGCTAGGTTTGAACCCACCACTTCCAGCATCTGGGGCTGGTGCCCTACCCTTTTGAGCCACAGCACCACACTATAACTATATTTCAATCTAATTAGCTTCCTTTGTAACCCTGTGAACTTTATTTTCTGTATTTAAAATTGTCCTGAGAAAGATACCATGGTATTCACCAAATGGTCTGTCCGCAGCTCAAATGGTGTTAAGCTATGAAGAGTAACTCAGTTTCTTGCTTGACTAACTCTCGACTAACTCAGAATACTCTCTTCTGTATTTTGTACTTCTCTTTCTTGTGGATTGAAGTTCAGCAAAACTTAGGGCAGAAATAAGACACTGCACGCAAAGCTTCCCTTGTCCCAGCATCAGTGCTTAGATAGTCACCTGCTCTCAACCCTGTGTACCTGAGCTGTGCTGGGTGGGGGAGAGACTCATTACGACCGAGATTCATTGAGCATTTAACACTTACCTGACACAATTCTACACACTTTCACTTATAATCTCAGTTGATCCTTGAGTAACCCCAGGAAGTGATGTGATTATCACTTCCACTTTACAGGTGAGGAAACTGAGACACAGAATGTTTATCATCTATCCAAGGTTGTACGCTGATGGCAGAGCCATAATGGAGGTTAGGCATTCTGCATTGGAGCCCACACCTGGGCACTGCATACACTGCACTTTGTTGGGCCCCATTCTCTACATACATCAACCAGACAAAGGGCATTTTATTTACCCATGATTACAAACAATTAAGCTTAGAAGCCAATATGAGTGAAAATCTTAGAGTCTTCAATCCTTGCATCCAGGAGGTTGCAGATTAAATATTTAACATGATGTGGGGGGGAAAGCCTGGAAATTAATTGAAAGTGTAATTAAGTTATGCTTGTTAATACATTGTTTGGTAAGTGAAATCTACCCCAAGGGGAAACCTCTTTAAACTTAGTTTATGTAACTTTGAAGGGACCATAAAATCCACAAGCAGCTGATTCATGTCAAAAGTTTGTCTCTGGGTGTTCTATCAGGGCTATGATCACTACTGTTTGTTTGTTTTTTGTTTTTCCTACAATAAGAAGTTCTCAGGTTATATGTCAAATTTCTCCCTGGCCTTTTACAGTATTATGTATACATTAGAATTACTAAAGTAGGGAGTGGCCATCTTTAATGTAGTGAGCAGTCTGGCCATATTTTCTTTGCTACTGAATTTTAGGTAGATTGCTTTATAATATCACTTTTAAAAGTATAAGGAGGAATATACTTACTAACTTCTCAGTCAAGCTTTGTCTTATTGCATTAGCCTGCTATAATTAGAATCAGGTTTGCTGTGTATGACAGAAAACCCCAAATAACATGGCCTTACATACCATAGAGGATTACTGTTCTCTAGAGCTGTGTTAGAAAGTGCACTATGACTAATCATTTGCCAGGTTTTAGTTCCGCTAGCTGCACGTTTGGCCCTGACCTTGCAGTCTAATGTAGCTGCTAGAGCTCCAGCAATCACATCTTTATTTCAGGTAGCTGGATGGAGAAAGATCAAGAAGAGAACCGGGGATACAGGACAACAGTGTTTTTAAAGATGTCATATTGCTACACAACATTTATCCTTAAATTTTATTAGCCAAGCACATGGCTATATCTAGGCAAGGCAGATGGAGGAATCTAAAAATTTAAGGGTTTATTGTTTTGCAAGAAGGATAGAATGGATGTCGGCATGCAGTGAGCAGCCTTTGCCACACAAACTACTTGGATACCTTAATTATGACTGAAGCATCTCTAGGGCAGCACGCCCTAAGCTCATTTGCCTTATGAAGCAAATAATATCTTGAGCATTCTACGCGTATCTGTAAGCCCCAACATATAGTGTGATGATAGCACATACCACAGGGGGTTAAGGTGTTAGCCCTCCCAGATGACGTGTCCTGTTAACAGGGTCTTCTGAATACAAATGCTGAACTCCAGAGACTGCCTCTCAGGGTGCTCACTTCAGGCACTGGGTGCCAGTGGGCAGTCTGGGGAGGGCAGAACTTTGGTTCACCCCCTGGATTACATCACATAGTTTGAACAGGCTATGTCTGTATTTTCAGTTACAACAGAAACTACTGAAATAAACCTCACTTTGTGAAGCCTGGGCTATTGTTAAATTTGTTAAAGTACATTTTGTAAAAACCTCTTTTTTTGTTTTTAAGTAGATGCGTATGTGTCTTGGGAATCTTACCAGTGTATCGGGCACTCTTACGCATTCATTTGAGTCACTGGCTCACTTTCTCACTTTTCTGATTAGCAAAGAGGTAATTTTATTGATGTTTTTCTCCAGCAGGTGGAAACCATACCAGACTCATGCAGTGCGGGAAGGAGTTGCTAAGCAACAATTTTCACTGTTAAAAAAATCCAAACAAACCTTCCTTTTAAATATCAGCAGCATGTGAAAAATTAGACAACTCTCCATCCAACTTTACATGAATTTATACAATTTACAGAAATTACATCATCCTTTTCTGTTTTCTACTTTTTGGTAACTTTCATTAATAATGACACAATCTTCAAAGATGCAATTTTAGACTTGAGTCAAGCTAACTGTGGAATGTGGTGAATCCAATTAGAATTTCAGCTCTTCTTTTAATTATAGCTTTGCTGGTCTGATGTCCAGTGACATGAGGATCCCATTAATTTGTTTTTAAGGTACTTAGAGTTAAAATTATGTGGGCACAAGTCTTGAATACTTCAAAAAGTAGATTCTTTGTGAGCCCTGGATTATAACGAAACTTTATCACCAACTGCCTTCCTCTTCAAAATAAGTCAAGTAACCCCATAATAGAATCAATAATAGGGAATTTGGAAATACTACTCTTCCCAACATCAAGTGCAACAATGTGTAATTGGGAGCATTTAATTATCTTTATCAGGTCTGCTGCTGTGGGAAGGCTGGAGAATGGTTCCTAGGGTTAGGAGAGTATTTTATGCAAAGGAAAAGTTGAATGGTTCTCTTTAATTAGCATATAGCATAGTTTGAGATCCACAGAGGATCAGAACTTTTCCCAGAGGAAAGATTGAAAACTATTTTTGCATACAGGGAGTGCTCCCTGGGCCAGCCTTCCCAGAGGTCATTGGTAGTGACTGGGCAAGCTGGGGCAGACCCTGTTGCTATGAGGCATGTGTCTAAGGCATCTGCAGGGACTAGTGATGCTGGGAGTCTAACTGTGTCTGCACCACAAGACTCGATTCTGTAGGCAGCAACTCTGGTGTTTCTTAGTCCAACTGGGGAGGTCACGGGCATCCAAGGCTATTTTTGATCAAACTAAGAATTGGCAGAGTTTGCCTTTGATCCCTATTTATTTCTTCTTCTGTGTCCTCTTCTTAGATGGCCTCGCCTGACATTCTGGTTGCCCAGAAATCCAAGCACAGATATCATTTGTCATCTGAACACACAAATCTACCGAATTCTGTGAGCCTGAATTTTGTGTACTTCTATTGCTCTTTAGAATCTGAGTTTCCACACTCCTGATCTCATTTACTTCTCACAGCAACCCTATGAGCAAGATGAAGAGGACTCATTTATTTACATTTTTGGGTGATGAAAACAGGTCATCTATTTGGGGGAACTGAGAGTAGAACCCAGGATTTCCTACTTTTAGTCTAGGGCTTTTGTTAAAAGTTGCGATTCATAACTTCTCTGGCTTCTTTCTCTTTTTCAGTGGATCCTGTTAAGTGACTAGTTAACTAATAAACTAAAGTAAAACGAGTTAAATTCCTATTGGATCCTGCCTTTACCAGTCTCCTTTCATCTTAGCTTAAAGTGTTGTACTTTACAGGTAACATTTGAATCTCCATCCTGGAATATAATGCCACACTTAAACCAGCAGTTAGGAATTCCAGGCGTCATGAATTGTTTCATAGCTGGAGGAAGGTATTTTTCAGCAATAATTCTTGAATTAATTAAGAACTCAATTTAACTGAGTTTCTCTCATGTGACCAGCCCTGGTTTTACAGTAAGAAACAAAATGGACACGATCCCTAACCTCCTTGGTCTTAACACGCCAGGCAGCTCATTTGTATTCACAAGATAGATTTTGTCTGTATCTAAAGCTACCTCTACTGTGAAGAGAAGATTACAGGATCCAGGCCAAAATAGAGGAAGAAGAAGAGAAAAGACAAGAGATAAAACTAAATTCCATAGGATTCCAAATTATTATTGAGTTCCTGGGAAGTTTTGCATCACTTGGATGGGCTGGTGGAGGCAGGAAAACTAAGGAAGACTAGCAGGTGCCAGCAGGAGAATTGCTGAGCAGAAGAGAACTGGGCTTTCCCTGACCTCAGAAAGGAGGTAGCAGTGTACAGCTAGAGGGCGTTGATAACATTGAGGGACTGGCTGTAAGACCAACCAGTCCTGCGTTCAGGTCCATCTGTGGAAGTGACCTACTGTTTGGACCCTGCCTTTACCAGCCTCCTTTCACTGAGACCTGTGAGCTTGAAGGCAAAACGGGGAGGCCCCAGAAACGGAGCCTAGCTGTGGATGATCTTGAGACTCTTAGTGACCAAGGAAGCTTTTTGAAAAAAATTCTTTACAAGAATCCTTGAAGAGCAGAGGCTATCCTCCTATAACATAAATGCTATGTAAGTCTTGTGACTTGCAAAATTACTAGTGTTTTTTTAAACCCTTTGTTAGTTATATTCATGATGTAAATTTTTTAGATTGAAATTCAGTGAGGCCACTTTGCCTACTTACCCTGGCAATGGAGGCCCGTTTGCTGTTTATGGCAAATGTATCCTGCTTTGAAAGCTTTCTTACTCTGTAAGCCTACCTTCTTCTTCCTCAAACTTTCCTACTCACCTTAAAAAAATTCAGTGAAGTGTAATTGTCGTTCCCCCTCTACCACAACCATCATGATCTCAGAAATGGTATCACTAGTTAAAGCTGATAGGACACCGGTTTTATAAAATCATCTACTGTATTTGAGCTTGCATGCACGTGAGTGACATTTTTACTGACTTCGAAGTATATTTGTATTTCATCTATGAGATTAGAAGTAGAGGACTCTACACGTCCTCCCAGTATGACATGAAACAGTTTATTTCTAATATGCAGATGAGTACTTGTGTACCTAATTGCTTGATTTGTTTTTATGGAATAGTCCATAACATTTATTCCCATTGGTTACTACTCTTTAAATGAAAAGTTTCCCTATGTTTCTATTTTAAAAAACCACCAAAAACTTAGTTTAACATAGAGTCAACAGAACCAAATAGCTGAAGTTACTCTTCCATGGTAATTATTCTCTCTGACAGGCCTGCAAAGCTCTCATTGTGATCAGGACAGTGATAGTGGTGATGGTGGTGGTGGTGATGGTGGTAATGGTGGTGGTGATGATGGTGGTGATAGTGGTGATAATGATAGTGATGATGGTGGTAATGGTGATGGTGATGATGGTGGTAATGGTGGTGGTAATGGTGGTGATGGTGGTAGTGATAGTGGTGATAATGATAGTGATGATGGTGGTGATAATGGTGGTGATGGTGGTGGTGATAGTGGTGATAATGATAGGGATGATGGTGGTAATGGTGATGGTGATGGTGGTGATGATGGTGGTGATGGGGGTGGTGATAGTGGTGATAATGATAGGGATGATGGTGGTAATGGTGATGATGGTGGTGATGGTGGTGATGATGGTGGTGATGGTGATGATGATGGTGGTGATGGTGGTGGTGATAGTGGTGATGGTGGTGGTGGTGATAGTGGTGATAATGGTAGAGATGATGGTGGTAATGGTGGTGGTGATGATCATGGTGATAATGGTGGTGATGATGGTGGTGATGGTGGTGATGATGGTGATGATGATGATGATGATGATGATGGTGGTGGTGATGGTGGTGGTGATAGTGATGATGGTGGTGGTGGTGATAGTGGTGATAATGGTAGAGATGATGGTGATAATGGTAGAGATGATGGTGGTAATGGTAGTGGTGATGATCATGGTGATAATGGTGGTAATGATGGTGGTGATGGTGGTAATAGTGGTGATGATGGTGATGATGATGGTGGTGATGGGGGTGGTGATAGTGGTGATGATGGTGATGATGGTGGTGGTGGTAATGTTAGTGGCACTGACGGTGGTTATGGTGGTGGTAACAATGGTGGTGATTGTTATTGGCCACCTGTTTCAGCACGTGCCTATCAGAAGATACTATAGCACTGTATTGATGTTCTTTCATACATTATCTCATTTAATCCTCATTTTGACTTTATAAGGGAGATACTATTGGCATTTATTTCTTATAGTAGAGGAAACTATAAGAAACTCTAAAGCTAAGTTCATTAAATAACTTCCCAAGAAACACATAATTTGGAAATAAATATTGAATATGAGCCTAAATGACCCCAAATCCCATGTTCTTAACCACGCCATGACTTTAGCAAGTTTCTAGAATAAAAATGAAGAACAAAGAGATATTTGAGAGTTTGGGGCTTGTTGCCCCAGTTGCCTTCAGGATTCCTGACTCAAACTTAGATCAGCTGGACCCACCTGTACTCCTTGAACTTGAGGGTTACTTGGGAGCCAGATTCTGGGGGCATGTGGAGGCAGCACTTCCAGAGGAGGGGAAGAGCCCTGAGGAGTTTATCCATCTTTGAATGTACTTCCTGGGTGGTTGAGGATGGGTGAAGATCTGGTTTGTGCTCATCCAACCTCAGACATCCCCCCCCAACATCTCATCATCACAGTTTGGGACTTGCAAGCAGATTTTCCTCTGCCCATTTCCAGAACTGACCTTCTGTGTGTACTTTGGCAACTTGGCCCTAGAAAGAAGATTACTTTCCCCAAAATGTGTACTGGAAAAGAGAGACAGAGCACATACAGTAGCTCAAAACCATAATTGTAGCACTTTAAGAGGATTAAGTAGGAGGATTGCTTGAGGCCAGGAGTTTGAGACCACCGTGGGCAAATTAGATAAGACCTGTCTTTATTAAAATAATAATAATGATAATAAGCCAGGCATGGTGCTACATGGCTATACTCCCAGCTGCTCCAGAGGCTGAGCCTGGCTGGGAATTTAAGGCTGAGAGCTGCAACCAGCCAGTGATCTATGAATTTTACGATTATGCCACTGCATTCTAGCCCTGGGTAACAGATAAGACCCTGGCTCTAAAGAAAAAAAAGGAGAAAGAAGCCGGAGAAGGCATGAGGAATGACATATGAGCCTTTCCCTTCTTCCCAGTGAAAATGGTCACTTACATAAATAATTTTGAGGATTTTTCTATCTGGGCCAGTTCTAAAACTAGGAAGGACCCTAACATTCAGTGCTGGCCAGTTTGCAGTTTTGGAATAGGACTGAAGCCAATGAGCCCTTGGTGAGCATTTCTTTTATGCATTTTAAAGGAGTAAACTAAAACTTAGTTAAGTAACAAGAAGATCTTCAGAAGATGAAAAGCCACACATCCCTCTTGACTATCAACCTAATGTTCTTCCCACCATCCCACCTCCTCATGTTTGCTTGGCTTCGTGGCAGAGTCACAGATCACCTTAGCTGGGGTGACGAGCTGTGGCCAGTGCTCGCCACTGTGGGTAAGGAGTGGGAGGCTCAGCTCTTGAGACACCCTGTGCGTGTGGCAGCTGGCCCTCCAGCCTCAGCTGTGGGTTTCTTTCTCATAGCCCTCGTTAAAGAAAAAGAAAAAAATAACGATGAAGTCATCTACCATTTCAGTTTCAGCTAATATTAGCTCTCCATTCCCAGCTAATTAAGGTGCAATGTTTTCTTTAGCCATTCTCCTAGCCCCGGTTGTCTTTAAATAACTTTTCCGGTCTCTTCATATGCTTGTGGAAAGTTTTATCTTTCTTCCCCCCTTTTATAAGCCAGTTATCTAGTGATCAACCAATTCCTTAAAAATAATGCTATAGACCAAAGCATTCAAACTTTATCTTTACCGTCATTATTCTTAGAAACCCGCAAGTGAACAATATGGACGATATTTAGCTGTACATTATTAAAGAAATATTATAAAACCAAGTTGGATCTGGTGGTGCACACCTGTAATCCTAGCTACTCAGGAAGCTCAGGTGGGAGGATCACTTGAGCGCCAGAGATTGAGGCTATCCTGGGCAACCTAGCTAAAGCCTCTTCTCTTAAAAAAAAGAAAGAAGGAGAAATAAAATAAAACCTGTCATTGAGGGACCGTTAAATACCACTCCCTATGAAATTATCCAACATCTCTCCCTCTATCTAAATCCACATTTATCTGTCTGTCTCAGGGTCTCTATGCACTTTTCATTTGTTTACACGAATGTATTCATACATTAGAGTAACTGTCATTATACTAACCACCCAGTGGAAGTGTGTTTCTCAAATTTTAGCATCTACTAGGTTGTTAAACACAGATTCATGGATCCCACCCCGGAGGTCCTGGGCAGGGCCTGAGGATTGGTACTTCTCACAAGATTGCTGATGCAGCAGATCCAAGAATCACATGTCAGCCTGCACTGCTTAAGACTAGTGGTTCTCAGCTCTGCTGCACATTACAGCCACCTGAGGAGAACTTGGTAGGAAATACTGCTGTTTTTGTCCCACTCTAGATGGTTAAGTCAGGACTTCTGGGACTGTGTCTCAGGCCTCAGTAGGTTTCAGAAGCTTCACGGGGGAATTCTTAAGCACAGCTACAGCGGAAAGCCCTTACTGTTAGACCTGTGGTTCTCAGACTCCGGTGTGTGCATCAGACTCTCCTGCAGGGCTTGCCCAACACAGATTTCTGGGCCCCAACTGCATGGGATCTGATGCAGGAGAGCTGGGGCAGACCAGAGCCCTGACACTTGAAACCAGTTCCCTGGTGCTGTTGATGCTTGTGGCCCATGGGCGACACTTTGAGAGATGCTTCTGTAAAGTCTAGACTCTCACAATGTATGATGGCAGACTGAATCATAACACTTCCATAATGTTACTGCAAATTGTCACATTTTGGCAAAATATTGTAGCAATATATATTAAGAATCATAAACACCTTCACGCCTGTTGATTTAGTAATTCCACTTTGGGGAATCTATCTGAAGAAAATGAACTAGATATGGAAAACAGCTATAAGCTTGATGTTCATGGAACTGATTTTTATAATGGCCACAATATTACATAGCTGGAAATGTCCATGAATAGACGATTGGTCTAATAAATCATGGCACCTCCCCCTAATGGAATAATCATTAAAAATGATAGCTATGAAAGTTAGCAACATGGAAAACTGTTTGTGATTTAAATCCAAATAAAAAATGTATAAAGTCTATGTACTTACAACCAGAAAAAACATGTGTAGAAAAGAAATACCAGAAACAAGTAAGCCCAGAAATAAATGTCACACTAAGGTGATGGGATTATGTTTTTTCCCCAAATTTTCTGTAACTATGTTTATCAGTTTTGTAACTATAGTTATAACCAGGTACCTACATCATATTTAAAACATACGATGTACATTTGGCAGCAATTTCCTCATTACCGTTTCTCTTCATGATAATGTGTCTTTGTCTTGGTATGAAGTAAAATTTCTAAGACTTCAGCCTTTGCCTACAAATCTACAAATTCTACAAATCCTAACTGTAACTTTTCCTAAGTGAGTGTCGCCATCCCTGCTAGTACTTTTGCTCAGATATCTTCTGAGTGATGCTAATTGCCCCAGACGAGACACAAAAAGAGCTCAAAGATTCCTATTAGGCAGGGAGCAGCCAAAGGAAGCATGGGGCGTGCTGAAGTTTCCTTTTTATGCTGAGCGATGGGGCACACAAATGAAACTCATCTTTACTTACTATGCCTGGGATGGCAAAAGGATTCGTAAGAAACTCCAATTACGCTCTGATTCTGTGTTGGTTCACTAGAGGTGTTGAGAGTTATTTTTCTAAGTCACTGCATAAGACAAGATATAAGAGATGAACTCCCTTGACTGAAAATATTATTCCAGGAGATTTCTCTCTTTAATCAAAGTAAATCTAAATCTTTGGTGGCCCGCAGCAATCTTGCTCTGCAGACCTTGTTAAAACTGGGTTATCTGCCATGAACACCCTCCCCAGTTTTGACCGTGCCATCCTTAGGAGCAGACTGTGGGAAGATCTTGAGTGTCACAGAGAGCTTAAATTGGCAAAAATCTGTAGATTGCCACGTTTGATCTTTAAGCATTCCTTCAAGCTAGCTTCTTTTTTAAAACATTGCCCCAGTCATTTTTATAGTTTGGTTTTTAAGCCAGTGAAAACACAGTGTTCACAAATGAGTTGTCCTTCGAACGTAGAAAGGTTTTTATATCTTTAGCCAAAGTGTCCTCTGTCTTTAGAGGGTGTATTTTCTATTGTTATTTTTACCAACTTCTTTGCTGATTGTTGTTTCTTTATTCCATTCTCGCCATCCCAAATGATTTCTTTTCTTGTTGAGATCCCTTCATGGTAGTTCTTTGAGAAATCCGTGGATAATAATCCGCACTTAGGCACATGTACATGGTACTATTTACCCCATTCTCTTCATTAAGGTGGAGAATTCTAGAGGTTTCCTTTATACTTTGGAGATGTCTTCCCCTGACTTTGATATCTGTTATTGATGATGAGAATTTTGCTGCCAACTCACTGTCATTTCTTACCAGTGATCTTTCTTTCCCTTTTGTACCTCTTTTCCAGGATAATTGGTAATTTTACAATACTATGTATGGAACATATTAAGTTTTATCTATTCTGCTTTTATCATGTTTTTTTTTCCCATCTGAAGACTTATGTTTTTCTCCAATTCTGAAAAATCCTTAACCATTATTCCTTTTTAAGATCCTGTTAGATGTATCTTGAAACTCCTCAATAAATTCTATGTATATCTTAATTCTCTCATAATTTTTACCCCTTTATACTTCTCTCCTGCATTATCTGAGATTCCCTCAAGTCTAGCTTTTAATTCGTTACTCTTTCATTACATTTATTTTCAATCAACTCACCTCAGAATTTTTTTTCAAAAACTTCAATAACCATGTTTTTCATTTTTAAAATTTATAATTTTTTTTTACATCTGCCGGCTCTAGTTTCATATTCTTTTATTTTTTGTGTGATAAGCTCCTATTCTTGTTTTGTGGGGGCTATCTTCTTGAATGTTATAAATATTTTAAATAATAAAACAATAAAATATTTTCTTTCAATGTAAAGTCTCCCTTTGGTTATAGTTTTTTTACCTATATTTTGTGTCTAAAAATAGCTTTATATTCTTTACTTAAACAATGTATATAATGTACACACAAGCCCAGATAAATACAAACACTCATCTTTTTTGCCTTTTTTTTTTTCCTTGAGACAGAGTCTCACTATGTCGCTCTGGGTAGAGTGTGGTGGTGTCACGGCTCACAGTAACCTCCCACTTTTTGGTTTAAGAGATTCTCTTGCCTCAGCCTCCCAGGTAGCTGGGACTACAGGTGCCCGCCACAATGCCTGGCTAGTTTTTTGTTGTTGTCATTATTGTTTAGCATCCCTGGACCGGGTTCAAACTCCAGTGCATGTGGCTGGCACCTTAACTACTTAGCTATGGGTGTCAAGCCCAAACACTCATCTGTCTACACCAAAAATAACACATGTTAAAATTATGTCAGAAACATTCAAATCATTTTTAGAATAATAAATCATTATAGATATGCTTCAAGTGTGCTTTTATTTATCCTCAACTTCATTTTCTTTCTTCCTAAGTTCTGACCTCTATCCTGAAGTTGTTAAGTTATATTCCTTATCTATTAACCGTATTGTGTGCATATACTATACAAGAATGCATCCATTATCATACTTAATATTGTTTAATATTTATCAACATTCACAAAATGGTATGTGGTATGAACTGTTTTGGCCAAGTTATTGAGATCTATTTTCACACAGAGGTCATGTATTCTTGTACCTATCTCACCCTTCACATGTCTGAGGTGCTCTCAAGACAAATTCAAAGTAGAATTGCTGGGTCAAAAGCTGCAAACATGGTCAGTTTTACTAGAGATTGCCAAATTGGTACCCAAGCACTTGTTCCACTTTATACCCACCTCCACCAGCAAGGGAGAATTTCAATTATTTATTAGTACTTACATTACTCAGTTTAGTTTTTAAAAATTAGCTTTATTGAGCAATAATTTGCATGCAATAAAATTCACCACTTTTAATGTATGGTGCTGAGTATTACAAATGTACACCTTCACATAACCACAATTTCAATTACAATTTCCGTCACTCCCAAACATTCTCTTGTCACCCTTCTTGGTCAATCCCCTTTCTTTTTCTTGGGCCCTAGTGGTAACTGGTCTGCTCAGTCATTAAAAAAATTTTCCCTTTTCTAGAATTTTGCTTAGCACAATGCCTTTGAGATTCATTCAGGTTGTTACACATATTAGTAGTTGGTTCTTTTTATTGTTAAGCAGCGTTTCATGTAGGTACGTACAATATGCTTATCCATCAGTATTGTTGGAAATTTAGTTTGGTTCTAGTTTTGGGCTATTATGAATAGAGTTCCTTGCACAGACTAAATACTTGGAATTAGAATTGCTGAGTTGCATGGTAAGTGTATGTTTCATGTACAAGAAACGGCCAAGCTGTTTTCTAAAGCGGCTCGATCGTTTTACATTCGTATCATCAGCGTGTGAGAATTTCAGATACTCCATGTCGTTGTCAGCTCTTAAAATTGTTGGTCTTCCTAATTTTAGCCACTGCATTTGGTGTGTGTGTTTCCTGATGACTAATGGTGCTCAACGTCTTTTCATGTGCTTATTTGCCATTCATATAAGTTCTTTGATGACTTTTCTGTTCAGCTCTTTTGCCCATTTTTAACCACACTACTTGACTTCTTAATATTCAGTTACATGAATTCTTTATATATTCTGAATAAAAATCTTTAATAAAATACATATTTGGCAAATATTTTCTCCCAGTCTCCAGTTTGCCTTTTTATTTATTCACAGTACCTTTTAAAGAACTAAAGGTGTTTTAATTTTTTAATTATCCTAGTTTTAATTTATTATTATTTTGTTTATTTTAAAAATATGTCTACCTTTAAAAATTGACATATCCATTTTAGGATACCTATATAGAATGAATAGGTTTTTAAGCTGAATATTTAATTATTAAATACCTAACTTACTCTGCTTAACAATGGTATATATTTATTTAAAAGCCATGCTAAATTTTGAAATGCCCCTTGTATCTAAAACTTCACTCTTCAGTACTAGTCTTATTTTCCAGGACAGGGTTTTCTAATAGAGACATAATGTAAACCACGTATCTAATTCCATGTGCAATTTGAAATGTCCTAGTAGTAGCTATATTACAAAAGCAAAAGAAACAGGTAAAATTGACTTAGTAATATATTTTATTTACCCCAACATTGCAAAATGGTATCATTTCAACATGTACTCAATGTAAAAATTAATGAGATGTTTTATATTCTTTCTTTTATACACACTTCAGTTTAAAAATTTTAAATGTAGCACTAGCCACATTTAAAGTGCCCAATAGCAATGTGTAGCTGGGGGAGGGGGGCAGTACCATATTGGCTAGGGCAGTTCTAGAGGAAAGGAAAGCTTTGTTTTAATTGGATAACCTCCTAAAGCATCTAGAATTCTGTACAGAGTGGTAATAAAATATGAGAGTCAGCTGGGTGCAGCTCAGGCCTACAAGCCTAGCACTTTGGGAGGTTGAGGCAGGTGGACTGCCTGAGCTGAGGAGTTCAACACCAGCCTGAACAACAGTGAGACCTCATCTCTAAAAACTAGCCAGGCATTGTGGTGGGCACCTGTAGTTCCAGCTACTTGGGAGGCTGAGGCAAGAGGATCACTTGAGCCCAGGAGTTTGAGGGTGCCGTGAGCTCTGATGCCACAGCACTTTGCCCAGGGCAACAAAAAATATATATATGAGATTCAACTGGATAGCTAGGAGAATATCAAAGACCAATTTCAGCTTTGAAGGTTTCCTAGAAACACTACTGCAGAGTTCATTAAAGCTCCATTTGTTACTTGCTGGAAAGTGGATGTTGGTCCTCAAAGATGCTGCTAGTGACAGCAAAACTTTTACTATTAATAGAAAGTAGCCAGGAAGCTTTGGGTTAGAAACTCCACACCCAACTTTCTTCCTCCAAGCAAGGGTCAGCAATGTTATTGTTCAATGATCTGTATCAGAGGGTTTCATTCTGAATTGTCTTCATTGGCCTGACTATCACAAAGTTCTCACACAGTGAGAGAAACTGGGTGTGTCTACCCCCCCTCCTCTCAAGGCTGAATGACTATTAGAATGGCTGGTCAAAAACGACAACTGACAATACTGTGTGCTGACAAGGTGGGGAAGCAGCTGGAACTCTTTGCTGGTAGGAATAGAAAATGGTACAGCCACTGTTGAAAACTGGCAGTTCCTTATTAAAAGAAAGTTAAAATAGTTAACAAAGTTGGATGGCTTGGCACCTGTGGCTCAAGTGGCTAAGGCGCCAGCCACATACACCTAAGGTGGTGGGTTCGAATCCCCAACCCAGGCCCACCAAACAACAATGACGGCTGCAACCAAAAAATGGCTGGGCATTGTGGCGGGCGCCTGTAGTCCCAGCTACTTGGGAGGCTGAGGCAGGAGACTCACTTGAGCCCCGGAGTTGGAGGTTGCTGTGAGCTGTGATGCCATGGTACTCTACCCAAGGGGATAGCTTGAGGCTCTGTCTCAAAAAAAAAAAAAAAAAGAGAGTTAAACATATATTTGGCACCTGGCCCAGCAATCCCACTTGTGGATGTTTACTGTGGGGAAATGAAAACTTCAATTCACCCTGATCAGGCACTGTCAGACTGGGCAGAAGGGCAAGGGAATGTTTGGTGGTGAGAGAATTTTTCTTCACCTTCCATGATCGTAGTCTTTTGCCAAAAAATTTTTAAGATGATAATAGAATGTATTGAGTAACTATTAAATGTTAAGGCCAGAAGAGGGAGAGGGAGGTAAAAGAGTGTAAAATGAACTCGATACCGAGTTATACAAGTAATGGGATTTGGCCTGAAAGTCGGTGTTGCCTCAATTTTAGTTCAGCTCCATAAAGCATGTTGGATGCCCGTCTTCAGTCAGGGATAAGTATCGCCGTAAGATGCATCTGTTGACTCCAAGAAACAATGTTCTTCTTTGTGAGACGTATACAGGCACATGGTGACTATTTTATGACCTACTCTTCTCCACAGTGAAGCAATTCAGCCGTCAGCAGGCTTTGGTGCTTTAAAGCAAACTTGAGAAAGTGTTCAGAGGGTACACCACGTAATGACAGCTTTTGAAAATGTCCTTATTCTATTCTCTCTCATATCTGGGATATCAATATCCAGTGAATTCACTGAAGGGAGGGTGATGTGAAGTAAACAAGTGGTTTGCTATTAGCAGCAACAGACAGGGACTTGCATAGGACAGGAGTGCGGTAAGGTCCATCCCTCACCTCTGGTGCGGACTTGACGGACAGCCACTTAATCTTGGGTGAATGATTTGTTACCTAGTAATGAAACCACTCCCTTTGACAGCTGGAGCCATTGCAGTCCTGCAATCAACCTAGAAAAGTCATTTCTGGTAGGAGTAAAGTGGGAGGTGAATATTTGAATATTCTGACTGAATATTCAAAAACTCCAGAAAAGCCTTATTTTCTCAGATTGCCACATCCTCCATGGCGCTTGACGGGTACATGCACGAGCTTTGTACCAGTTCTCTCATGGTGCATCCCTATGTGGGATGCTGTCTCACCTCACTGTGATGAAAGGAAGAGGGCTTGTTAGACACCCAGGTAGACAATAGCAGCTGTGTTTGCATAGATTAAAAGCTCTTGAGCAGTTGCATCCTCAAACAGCTCTGTACAGCAATGGAGTTTACCATCTCCATTGTAGGAGGAAACCGGAGGTCCAGAGGGGTTGTAAGTTGCCCAAATTGTTCAACAAGCAGAAGATGCAATGAGTTCTTGCATTTGAGCTTTCCGATCCCAGGGACCTACTCCTCTACTGTGAGAGCCTGTCATTGATTTTGGTTTAAAAGACTGTGGTATATTTTGGTGACATCTTTTGGTTGTGTGTCCTTTTAAGTACTCCTCTGGTGGACAGGGGAAAGACCCACAGTCTCTAGCACAATGTCCAAGCAGAGGAGTAACGCAAAACTGGTGTTAAATGGAGGGATTATTCCTTACTTTATTCAAATGCTATGTAACAACTGCTTTCATGTCATCTGTTTTTTTAATGAGCAATTTGTATGCTAGAGATGGAGTCAGGGACGGCAGGATGGCAGCCCTCACGCCTTCTGCTTGTAACAGGCTAGTGAGAAACCACTAGTTTTGAAGTGTTTTTACATGATCAGAGGTTCCCACAGGGGTACCTGCTTCCAGCAACAATGACCCTGGAAGTTTTATATCCACTTGATTCTTTCTGCATTCAGAGATTTTCAAGGAATTTACCAAATTGGCGAGTGGTTGATATACTTACAGATATACCAGTCTTACAGATGTAATTCATAGTACTTACCATGATGCAGTTATTTGAGGAATAAAAGAAAGGTCTTTGAAAATCTAAACCATATTCTCACTGGAACCTATGTGTGGGTCTTAAAATAAGCATATTTTTCATCTTGAATTAAAACATGTATTATGGTGTAAGGGGGAAAAAATACGGTACATTAGGCCAGTATTAGCTATTCATTAGTTAGAACTGATTCATCAAGTATTTATTGCACATTTCTATAAAAATAGACTTTAATAATAGCTATAAAATGATTCTAATTTATTAAGAATTTAGTAAGAGTCAACCTTTAGGAGGAAGTTCAGAATGAGAGACTGAGATTTAGAGGATCAGTAACATGATCAACTAAAAAGGGGAAGAGTCAAGTTCAAATCCAGATCTTCATAGCCATGACTTTGTGACCAAGACACAGCCCTTTTTTCTCACATAGGTTAAAATGGACAAGAAGCCCTGAGGAAAGACTAAGAAAGTGGAAAAAGAGCAGTTGTGGCAGGTGGAAGGGAAGCCATCGGAGGGGAGGGGTGAATGCGCTGAGAGATCTGAGAAGAAGCAAGGCTCCCAGCTGGAGGAAAGCTGGAGGGCAGAAGAAGCTTGTGGGGCTGTGACAGCTGAGGTGGGCTTGGAGGGAAAGGTGGCATTACTATAACAGACAGGGCACTTAATTTATGTTTGTAAATAAATATACTTAAATAGAAATGTTGATTCTATGTTTATCATTAGAAAATACCACATGCAAATCCTGGCTCTTGAAATTTTAAAATGATTTTAAAATCATTTCTTAATTCATGGGTCAAAAGTCAGGGTCCCGCTCCCTCTCACACCCACACTCCTAGTGATTGTGTGCACATATGCGCACAGAGTAAGATTAATAGGACTTTTCAAATTATTCTCTTTAGAATGTCCTTGTTTTTAGGAGAAATGCTTAAAAGGAAAGTGGCATGACGTCTGGCTTTTAGAAATGATTCAGCAAAAAAGTATGTATATATGCGTTCAGCAAAATGTATGTATTTATAGTATACATTACGTATATATAGACTACTGTTTAAAAAGTAGAGGAGAAGGATGGGTGAATAGATAGATAATAGACGGATATATAGCTAAGTGGATGGCGAGAGAAATGTGTGGTGTGTTAACAGTCAGTAAATACAGGTTCTAAGCAAAGGGTACGCGAGCGTTCATTATGATACTGTACTTCGACTTTCCATTGAAAAGTTGAGAGGAAGCACGGAAGATAGAAAAAGGATAAAAGAAGCAAATGTCACCACCCATAATTTTCCCAGCCCGATAGAGCTATATTAATACACTATGATATTTGGATGCATTTTCGTCTAGTCTTTTTCCTAGGATTTTTTTTAATCAACACGATTTTAACATCAAGTTGTATGTACAATTCAGTAACCTGCTGTTTTTCTCTTGGCTCTGTGACTCAAACATTTTATCACATCAATAAAAGCCCACAATGAAAAAAAGAATCCTCCTGGGTCAAACCCCCCTGTTGCTCTCTCCTATCCCCTTCATACCTATGCTTCTTGAAGTGGTCTCCACTTTCTCAGCTTCCGTTCACATTTCCACCCACTGCAATCCACGTCATCCCCCTTCTCTAGGGAACCTGCCTGGACTATGCAAACCGACACGAAGTCTGAGCTTTCCTGTCGTGCACCACTCTCTGCTGCCTTGGCTGCTATTTCACAAGTCCTACCTAAGTACTGTGCTCCCCTGGGCTCTGTTCTGGGTCCCTGACCCTAAACACTATGCTCCCCTGAGCTCTGTTCTGGGTCCCTGAGCCCCACCTAAGCACTGTGCTCCCCTGGGCTCTGTTCTGGGTCCCTGAGCCCCACCTAAGCACTGTGCTCCCCTGGGCTCTGTTCCGGGTCCCTGAGCCCCACCTAAGCACTGTGCTCCCCTGGGCTCTGTTCTGGGTCCCTGAGCCCCACCTAAGCACTGTGCTCCCCTGGGCTCTGTTCTGGGTCCCTGAGCCCCACCTAAGCACTGTGCTCCCCTGGGCTCTGTTCCGGGTCCCTGAGCCCCACC